>CM040463.1:1593100-1605651 GCA_022758105.1 Pangasianodon gigas | reverse complement strand
ATAGTTAATTAGTGCCTGCCTGTTGTTGTCTGTCTCTAACTGTCTCCCTGTCATTATTAAAAAATGTTGCAAGGTTACAGCTGATTTAATTTATGTTTAATAAACTCATTTTGGGATGTGATTATATTTTCATATATTGACATACAGAAACTGTTTTATCATTGGCATTATGTGAATAACATTAATTAATTTCCTAAGCATTATTTTGTATAATAAATATCCCTTAACCCTTATATTCTGTTTGGGGTCCCTGAGTCCCCAGAGCCTCTTTAGCAGCTAAAAAAAATACTTTAATCAGCTTGATACTTCATGACTTTTTCTAATTCCATTGATTCTGCAAATAAACAATTTTGTACTGATACTGTGGTCCAGACACCCCCTACAAAAATTTATACATAACTTCTATTTGGGGTTTCAGAGAACCCAGCTATTAAATATGTCTGAATGTAATAGATTTTCCTGGAAACTTGAATTTTTTTTCACACACACACACACAATATGTTGTTTGGTTGGGAAAGTGGTAGATGCCCCCCAATACGCCCAACCATGGGAAGTGTAGTTGTAATTTGCAGAACAGAGGGGTGGAGCAAGCATATAAAAAGGGGACAACAGAGCCTTGTGAATCATGTCTCTTTCTCTTGTACTGCTTGTACTTCTCTGCTGTGAAAATGACAAACAAAAAGAAATTTTCTTCTGCTGAGGTTCTGGAAATGTGCCTTTGTAGCAGTGAACGTGATCAGGAAAGTGATCAATCTAAGACTGATGACAATGTGGAGGACCCTGATTATGAGGAATCCTCTTCTGAGAGTGATTTTTTTTAGGTTGACCCTTCTGAAGCATCTCAAACCCATCGAAAGCCTGTTACTCATTTATGTCAATCAGATACCGTCTTATCTAAAAATAGAACTTTGTCATGGTCTTCAACTTCACCTGAGAGACGAGGCAGTGTGGAAAATACAATCAAAATGCTTCCAGGCCCCACCAGATATGCTGCCACCCATGTTATAAACCTCAAATCAGCTTTTGAGTTATATATCTCACCTCCAATAGAGAACATTGTTCTTGAGAAGACAAACATAGAGGGGTGCCAGTGTATGGAAAAACATTAAAAGATAAAGATGTGACCCTCCTGCAAGCCTACACTGGGCTGCTATTTCTGGCAGGAGTATACAAGTCCAAAGGTGACGCAACAGCAAGCCTTTGGAATACTTATACTGGTAGGGCAATATTTCCAGCTACAATATTCCATGTCCTCTCTCGTGTCATACAATTTGACAACAGGGACACAAGAATACATCGAAAGGAATATAACAAATTGGCAGCCATATGAGATGTCTGGGATAGATGGGTTCAGCAATTGCCTCTTTTCTACAACCCATGCCCATACATAACTGTTGGTGAATGCCTTGTTGCTTTTAGAGGAAAATGTCCCTTTCACCATTATATGCCCAACAAGCCTGCAAAATATGGGATAAAGATATGGGCTGCCTGTGATGCAAAATCAAGTTATGCTTGGAAAATGCAAATTTACACAGAAAAACTCCAGGTAGTGCCCCAGAAAAGAACCAGGGAATGAGGGTCATCCTGGATTTGATGGCTGGACTATGTGCTCACAATGTGACTTGCGACAATTTCTTCACATCCTACATGCATGGGGAGGAACTGTTGAAAAGAAAAAAAAACAGAGAAGATAAACAGGCCAGAGCTTCCAAAAGAACTTACTGAATACAAGAACAGAACTGTAACTTCATCTGTCTTTGCTTTTACTGGCACCACTACACTTGTATCAAACTGCCCAAAGAAAAACAAAAATATCCTCTTGCTATGCATAATGCATAAAGATGCAGCTTTGAGTGGCAGGGAAGACAAAAAACCTGAAATGGTTTTGGACTACAATGAGACCAAAGGTGGGGTAGACAATTTCGACAAAGTCACTGCCACATATAGCTGCATATGAAAGACTGCCTGTTGGCCCATGGTGTTTTTTTCAACATCACTGATGTAAGCACTTACAATGCTTTTGTCATTTGGTATGAAATCAACAGTGATTTGAACAGTGGCAAAATGAATTGGAGGAGAATTTTCTGGGAACAGCTGGGTCAGGCCCTTGTGAAGCCTCAAATAGAGAGAAGAGAGCATCTTCCTAGATTACAACCAGCTATGACCATTGTCAGGGAGATCCAAAGTGAGGCTGAAGTCCCCCCTGATAGCACCAGCAGCAGCTCTAAAAAGTGGAAGATTCCAGATTTGCATGGGAAGAAATGATTCAAAAACCTGTGTAATGTGTGTGAAATGCCAAAAATATATCTGTAAGGCACACACAAACCCTTTGCATGTCATATGCAAAGTAAAGCCTTATTTGAGTGTTACCTCCATCCCTCTATCTATCCTGTGTGCCAGGCAGGGCTAGAAACAAGCAGTCAGTTAGGCTCAGGAATCTTGATATATTGTAAATTTATACATAGTTTGTCTCAGTGTCTTTGAGGTCTAAGGGGCCATGTGTGTGTGTGTGTGTGTGTGTGTGTGTGTGTGCGTGCGCATGGAGGGGGCTGGAAATTTAATTTGCCTTTTGGACAAGTATTTGGACTGCTCAGTAGTCTATTTAGATTTATTCTTTTCTCAATTTATACATTTTTACTCTTTGGGGTCAAACTGACCTAAACATAACCTATGTTATTTTCCAGGATAATATATATTTCTTAATCTGTAAATGATTTTAGTAAAGAAAAGAAAACTCAATGTTATTTTTTTACACATTTTTTGGGGTCTCTGGGACCCCAAACAACAAGGCAGTACAGACAATGTCAACAAAACACAAGGGGTAATAAACATTAATTACTGCATTAATCAATTCAGCGTTCAGAAACTATAAATAAAGTTAACAAATGCTACTTTTACACTACTTGTATTGTTTTAATTATCAGATTTTTATGTAATTTTTCTCTTATACAGTATATTTTTTTATATTTTATATTGTGGTCTTTTCTGCCAATATTTTCTTCTATCATTTGTCTATTTTACCATTTTAGTTTTTTTTCTTATTTTATACTGTAAAGCACTTTGAGCTGCATTCAAAATGTATGAAAGGTGCTATATAAAATTATTATTATTATTATTATTATTATTATTATTATTATTATTACTGAACTACTGAACTTTGGACACCAGGTCTAAATACTGGAAACTTGTTTTTTGGCATCAGTTCTGAATTTTCCTAATTTACATCTGCAAACATCTTCATTAAGCTGTTGGTAATTTTGGGTTTAATTTTACTCAGTAAAATTAAACATTTCTAAACATTTGATAATGCATGTTTATGTATGTGGCTTATTTGGATAATTATTTAAAAAAATCAATCAAGTTGTATATTTCTAATAGATTCTGCCACAAGAGAAGTATCAGAAACAAGATCAGTTGGAATATTAATATTTAATATTGAATTGATGTAACTATGTGTCACATCAAAGCTGGAATTAATGTTGCTTCACAAAGAGCGACCTACAAACATGGCCACTGACTACAACTCCCAGAACTCAGAGCGGCCTGTAAACATGGCCATCGAAACACGTTCGCCTAATCACAGCCACAGTATATAAGGACATTCATTCCAACACCACATTGCTAAGTATATGCTCTGTGTCTTGTAACTACCTATAGAAACTCTCAGCTGTGGTAGGCAGAACACAGACATAAAAGAGGCAGGATTACTGCAAACGGGTGCTCCTTTAATTTTTTTTAAAGTGTGTAGGAGTGGTGGGGAGGTACAGGTGGAGGGAGAGTGATGATGGCTGGCTTTCTGGCCCACGGGTTGTGGTGAGATGCTGGGGAGGTGCATTGTTGCTGGCCAGGTGCAGGGAGACACAGGCAGCCAGTGGTAGGTGGCAGCGGCACAGAGGAAGAGCATTGTCTTCAGAGCTGTCGTTGTTCACTGGGAGAAAGAGAGAAAAAAATGGGTCAGCATAACCATAGAGACAAACTTACTCACTTCTGTGCCCACTGCATCTTTTTATACTCTCCTGGTTTCTGCAGAAGGGTGAGGAGTCACCACCATCATTATTGGCTGCCTGTCGTGCTCTGTTTTGCCACCCTGCCCTGTAGCCATGCGCTTGCTCGCTATCCACAACAATGGTGCTGAAGTGGCTCTGTCCCTTCAACACATGGGTGGCAGTCACGCGAGGAGTGTGCAGTGGTTTTTGTGCATTGGCTGGAGTGTTGCTCCTGAAACGAGAAGCAATGAGAAGAACCATCAAGTTACCTGTGCATTGGTGTGCTTAGCCTTGGCCATCCACTGGAGAGGCATGTTTTCTGTGGCCAGGGTGAAGTGTCGGCCTGCAAGGTAGTAGCTGAGTTCCTCTATAGCCCACTTTATGGCCAGGGCTTCTCATTCTATGGTGGCATGCTGCCATTTGGTGGAGATCAGCCTTCTGCTCACATACAGAAGGCTCAGTCGCCTCAGTCGCCTTTAGGCTTGCTCACTAGGGATAATTTTGTCTAACATCTAGGACTGTTTGCATGTTTTTTCTTTCTGTTTGCATGTTTTTTGTTTCTTATGTTCTGTAAAGCTGCTTTGAGATAATGTTCATTGTTAAAAGCGCTATACAAATAAAATTGAATTGAATTGAATACAATACTTGGGGCTCCTCTCCATCCAGGTTCTGGGAAAGCATGGCACCCAGCCCAGTCTCATACGTGTCAGTGTGGACAGTGAAGGGCTGGTTGAAGTAGGGGTTTCTGAGCATCGGTATTCTGATGAGTGCTTGTTTCAGGGCTTGAAATGCCTGCTCTGCTTTCTCAGACCAGTGCACTTTCTCTGGTTGGCCTTTCTTTGTCAAATCTGAGAGGGGGGAGGCTAGAGAGGAGAAGTCAGGGACGAATCTTTGGTAATACCCTGCCAACCCCAAGAAGGCACGTACCTGTCATTTGGTGGTGGGACGTGCATGCCCTTCATTGCCTTCATCTTCTTCTCTTGTGGCTTCAATAGACATCAGCCAATGCGTTATCCCAGGTACTGTGCCTTGGTCAGCCCCTGAGGTGGTGTAGATGGTCCAACCATGTGGTGGAGAGGATGACGACATTGTCCAGGTAGCCTGCTATGAACTGTCGATGTGGACTCAGAATGATGTCCATGAGGCGTTGGAACTTTGTGGGTGCTCCGTGGAGCCTGAAGGGGAGAACTTGGTATTGGCAGTGGCCACTGGAAATACTAAAAACAGTTTTGGGCTTGGCTACTGGGGCCAGGGCTGTGTACCAGTACCCTTCTGAGACTTCCATTGGGCTTCGGGACCACCACAGTGGGGCTGGACCAGGTGCTGGC
Source organism: Pangasianodon gigas (assembly GCA_022758105.1). Lineage (NCBI taxonomy): Eukaryota > Metazoa > Chordata > Actinopteri > Siluriformes > Pangasiidae > Pangasianodon > Pangasianodon gigas. Next base: position 1,600,337 of record CM040463.1, on the reverse strand, counting down.
GAACTCTTCAATGATGTCGTCCCAGAGCATCTTGCTGACCTCCTCCTCAATAGCCTGATGGTGGGCTTCGGGGACACAGCAGGTCTGCTGTCCAACCACAACTTCCGGTGGGGTTTTGATGTCATGCTGGACCTGGTGTGTCCTTCTAGGAACCAATGAGAACATGTCAACGAACTGGTCTATCAGCTCTGTCAGGTCCTGTCACTGTGGGGGTCAGGTCTTCACCCTTCTAGACCAAAGTATGCTCTGGAAGATCCGAGGGCATATCAACAGAAGCAGCCAGCACAGGCTCGATCTATTTTTTAACAAGTTGACATGGTAAAATTGTGCATCATGGTGCTTACTGGGCTGTTGCAGGAGGTAGTTCACCAGGCCCACCCATTCAAGGACTGTGTATGGGCCTTGAGATTGGGCCAGGAACTTGCAGTTCTTGCTTGGGAGCAGGAGGAGCAATCGGTCACCTGGCTGGAACTCACAGGGTTAAGCTGGCCAGTTGTAGACTCATTGATGTTCAGTCTGTGCTTCCTCCATGTGCTGTTTTACAATCAGCCCCATCAGATTGATCTGCTCCTGCGTGTCATGGATGTACTTGACCACTGTGCGGAACACCTCTTTGGCCACATTCAGCAGCCCTCTGGGTCTTCTCCTGAAAAGGAGTGAGCTCTGGCACTATTCACAACAATGGTGCTGAAGTGGTGCTGTCCCTTCAGCACCCGGGTGGCAGTTGCAAGAGGAGCATGCAATGGTTTTTGTATGCAGGCTGGAGGCCCACCATCACACTGCTGCGTGCTTATGGTTACGATCACTATTCTGGTTCTTTTGTTTATGTCTTTGTCTTTAGCCCAGTTAACTTTTTTTGCATATCGCCTGGCCTCTGCCTGCATTTTTAATTTGATTCTGCTTCACATTTTGGATTTGTTTGCTTGTCTAACAATAAAACCTCTTAACCTTCAACTGTGACCGTCTCCGCTGCCTTTGCCTATACTTGGAGGCAGCAGGATTCCAAAAGTGGTGACAGGCTCTGGCTTCCCAAAGCTGTCTTGTCAGTGACCAACAACAGCAGATTTCTATGATCAACACCCATATAGCACAGCTAACCAGCATGCTAGCACCTACACATGCTACTATGGTGGGACCCTCTCAATCTGCTCTGTTACCTGTCGCACAAGTTACCTGACACAACAAGTATTCAGGAGATCCCACTTCATGTAATGGTTTCATGCTTCAATGCTCCTTGTATTTCTCCAGTTAAGAGGGAGTGAGTGAGAAAACCAAGATTCCTCAGTTCATCAATTTGTTCACAGACAAGGCATTCACCTTGGCTACTGCCATCTGGTCCCAAGGAGGAGAGCACACCACCACCTATGAGCATTTCGTAGAACTCCTTCATTGAGTTTTCAACCATTCTCCCAAGGGAAAGGAAGGGAAAGTTATCCATTAGTATTCTGCACACTAGCTGCTGGCAGTGGTTGTAACGAGCCAGCACTGAAAGCTGCTTATCATCAGGGTTTGTACCAAGATATTCTCATAGAACTGGCAGGACAACGATGACCAAGCATCCACTGATGCTCTCTCATTGACCTCTCCATCCATCTCAACTACCTGCTAAGGAACTGGAGGGGTTAACCACAACTAACTTGTGGATATTAGTGATGGAACACCCAGCACCTGACCCCATGCAACTAGAACAATGTCATGGATGTGGAACACCAAAGGCGTCATAAGCTCAAATTGTGCTTCTACTGCAGCAGTCCTCAGCACCCAGCTGCATTATGCCCAATCCGTCCCAAGCCCTTGACAGAGGACCCATCCTGAGATGGGTCCATAACCCATAGTACAACACCGATGCTTCTCATGGGTGTAGTAGTCAGTGCCCTCCATCAGGAACAAATCTCCCTCCTCATCACAACCAAGAAATTTCCCATCACGCTGGGGTTCCCCTGGATGCACACCCATAACTCACAGATTTCCTGGTATGAGCAACAAATCCTCCACTGCTCCCCCCACACTGCTTCAACCGCTTGTAGGCCAGTTAAGAGTTCTGAAGCAAACTCTAACACTGAAATACCTCCAAAGTATCAGAAACTCAAAGAGGATCTTAGCAAAACCAAAGCTAGGGTTAGGGTTAGGTTTAGGCTCTGAAGCTCTGGAACAAGGATATATTTGTCCTTCCACCTCACCAGCATCGGCAGGCTTTTTCTTTGTGGAAAAGAAAGGAGGATGGGCTCTGACCATGCATTGATTATCGCAGATTAAACCAGGTCACGATCAAGTATGGTTACCTGCTGCCCTTAGTCCCGGTGGCACTGGAACAACTCAGGGAGACTAAGATCTTCACCAAGCTCAATTTGCACAGTGCATATACTTGTAATCTTGTCCAGATTTGTGAGAGGGGACAAGTGGAGAATGTCCTTCAGAACCACCTCTGGCCACTTCGAGTACTGCATCATGCCGTTTGTGCTATCTTGTGCTCCAGCAGTGTTCCAGTGTCTTGTCAATGATTTCCTCTGGGACATGCTCAGAAAGTTCACCATCACCTACATCCATGACATTCTCATTTATTACCCATCCAAACAGGACCATGTCACTCATGTCCGAAGGGTTATTGCATGACTCCCTGAGAACCAACTATTTATAAAACGGGAGAAATGTGAATTCCTTTCAACCACAATCTTGTTCCTTGGTTACATCATCAATCAAGAGGGTGCTCTCATGAACCAGGATAAGGTCACTGCCATAAGGTCAGTGGCCAACCCCCACCACAGTGAAGGAGCTACAGAGGTTCCTGGGGTTTGCCAACTTCTACTGCTGATTTATCAGCGGGTTCATTTCCATCACCATGCCCCTCACAGATGTGCTTAAGAAAGGGCCCAAGAAACTACAGTGGAACTCCTTAGCTGACCAAGCATTCCAATGTCTCAAGGAAGCTTTCATGTCAGCCCCATCCTGAAACGCCAAGATTTCTCCAAGTCCTTCATCATGAAGGTGGATGCTTCAGAGACTGGCATGGCAGCAGTGGTGTCACAAAGGTTTGGAGAGAAACCTAAGCTTCATCCATTGGTGTTCTTCTCCAAGAAATTGTCCCTGGTTGAATGTAACTATGACATTGGCAACCGAGAACTTCTGGCAGTAAAACTAGCCATGGAGGAGTGGCATCACTGGCTGGAGGGGGCCCAACACCCATTTGTGATATACACTGAACACAAGAGTCTGGAATACATGAAGACAGCCAAGAAGACTCAACTCATGACAGGCAAGGTGGGCCCTGTTCTTTTTGAGGTTTGAGTTCACCCTCTTCTACTGCCCAGAATCCAAGAACACGAAAGCTGACTCCTTCTTATGCCTTTACCCAACCCTTCCCAAGGAGAACACCTCGCCTGCTACTGGACACCTGGGCACCCACAAAACACACCAACTCCTCCAAGGGAAGTATTGGTGGCCCCAAATGCTCTCCAGTATCCAAAAGTCCATCTCTTCATTTACTATTTGTGCTCTGTCCAAGGTACCCAGAATGCTACCCACTGGTAAACTCCTTCTGCTGCCCATACCACAACAACCATGGTCTCACATTGCCATAGACTTTGTCACAGATTTACCACATTCCCAAGGTAATGCAGTCATCACGGTGGTCATCAACAGGTTCTCCATGTCCCGCCTCCTGATTCCCCTCCCTGTCGCCTGATTCCCCTCCACACCACCTGATTCCGATCCCTGGTCTACCTTTGAAATGCAGCTTTCGGAACTGCAGAACATAGATTCACCCAAGTATTCAGACATCACGGGATTCCTGAAGACATACAGTGACCAGGGAGCTGAATTCACATATCAAGTATGGAGCAGTTTTATGGAGAAGCTGGTGGTATCCATTAGCCTCACATGTGGGTACCACCACCAAGCCAATGATCAGGTATAGATGGCCAATTAAAAAGTGGGCTGCTTCTTGTGAGCATAATGTGCTGACAACCAGGAGGACTGGGTCAGGTTCCTGGTGTAAGAAGAATGTGCCCAGAACTCCCTACATCATTCAGCCGCACAACTAACCCCTTTCCAGTGTGTATTAAGTCACCAACCTCTCCTGTTCCTTTGGAACACCAACCTCTCTGACTCCTCTGCCATCAATGACTGGTTGAGGAGGAGCAAACAAGTGTGGTAGGTTGCGTACCAACACCTGGAACAAGTAACCTGGAGAAAGAAGAAGTTCACAGACAGACATCATAATGCCATGCCACAGTTTGAACCAGGATATAAAGTGAAATAGGCCCCTTCAAAATTCTACAAAGAATCAACAAATTCACATACAACCTTGACCTACAATGCCACTGCCACCTTGTGCCACATTCCACGTCTCAAAGCTCAAGTCAGTCATGCCATGACCCCTAGCCGACAACACCCCCTCTCCACACCCCCGGCTCCTCTAGACATTGAGGGACAACTGGCATACATAGTCAAGGAGATCCTGGACTCATGATGAAGAGAGGGCCACACCTGGACTCCATTACACTAATCACAGCAACAGTATATAAGGACATTCATTCCACTACCACGTTGGGAAGTATACGCTCAGTGTCTTGTACCTGTAATATTCAGAAACATGATGCAGGTAAATGGTCAGGCAAGCAGCAAACAGGCATAAACTAGACAAGACTAACTCTGTAAATGTGAACCAGGCTATAGTCAAAACACTAATCAAAGCAGACAGAAAACAAAGGCTTGGATTAGTCACAGACACAAGGCAGGAGCATGACTTTGAGTGAAAACAAGTACTTGACTGGAGGTCATGTGATGAGGTCTGAGGCCTATGGAAACTTCAGTAGTTGCAGACATGGGCATGGCAGTTTTTCTGGAGTTGATTATAAGTATTTAAAGTGTGCTATTCTTCTTATTTATCATTATTATTATTATTATTATTATTATTATTATTTTTATTATTATTATTATATAAAACACAGGAAATAAGTGCCCAAACTCAGTGTGTTTATTAGGGGCAAACCAACAATGGTCCCAACAGCTCCTTCAAACAGACTTTAGAATCATGCCCTTAATTTAATTTTCTTTCTCCTGCTAATGGACTCCCATTGTAGACAGCACTGAGAAAAGTTATACAACTCATACATAACTAGCAAAGTCAACATTTTACAATAATTGTAGTTAGTGGGTTAGCTTGTTTGTCATGACAATAGGCATGTGCCAATATTTACCAATGTTCCACAAGTAAAATATTGCTGCCACAAAGATAAATGTAATGTAGAGTAATGTGGACATAACTCTCACTGTACACACAGAGACTGGATCGCACAAAATAACAACCCGGCTACCCTGCACTATGCAGTACCTCTTAAAACAAAAGTTGGAGCACATTACAATACAACACATATTACCTGGATTACCATACTCCCATGAAGTATGGTAGGGGACTGAGTCTCCTCTCTAAAACCATATAGACTTTCCCTTGTAGGCTGAGGAGTGTGATTCACCTATAATCGGCACATGCATTCTGGTTCCATTTTTAAAAACTAAATCATAAATAGAACTGTGATGTGAATTCATCTACTGAATGACTGATTATAGACCCTGTTTAATCCTGTTAAATCTAGAAATGTATCCTGTTTAATGTGGCTATAATAATTAAAAAAAACTTTTTTTAAAGAGATTTTGGACAAACAGGAGAAGAATCAGAAACAAGATCAGGTGCAGCTTTCTTGTTGAATATGTATTTAATGATTGTTATTAAGGAAAGTCATGTTAATTTTTATTAGGATTATTATCGCTTTTCTACACACCTTACTCCACATTTTTTTTGTAAATTTGCCCCCTTCTTCAGAGAATAATAAGGCCCTTGTTAGCAATATATAAAGTTACAATTTTATGATCTGTTAAAGCCAATCCTTAGAGAGGGCAAAAATTGAGAGAAATAAGTAAAAATAATGGAAGAGACAGATGAAAATAAAAGAAAGGAAAAGCCAAAGAAAGAAAACTACAAAAGGTCAAATTATGCTTTAGTTATAGCAGACAGACAAAAAAATTCAAAATGTTAAGCAATAGCGACATCAAAAAAAATTGGCAGAAGGTCAGGCTATCAGCAAATAATATCAAACAGCAAACACAGGGCACAGCATAGTCTTGAGTGGCCATGTTTGTAGGCCTTAGTGCAGCTTGGGAGTTGAAGTTTGTTAGCAATTCCAGTGTTGACATGAGAGAGAGAAGAGAAAAATATATGCATGTGTGCATGTGCATGCCAACAAATCAAAGCCTAATTTGATAGCAAGTTAAGAATTGGTGTAAAAAAAGTAATAAGGGAAAAAAATTACAAAGACAGGGAAAAATACAATGGGGACTAAAAGTCTAGAATGTGGACAATACTGAGTAGCAAACATTACAAGAAAAATATGTTGAAAGCAAAAAAAATTACAAAGTTCAAAATGGTGGACAGAACCATTGTTGGTGGCATGGTGGTACAGCAGTTGGCATTGCTGCCTCACAACTCCAGGGTCTTAGGTTTGATCCTGAGCTTGGGGTACTGTGCAGTATTGTACATGAACACACTCCCTGTGTTCACTCCCTGTGTTCATGTGGGTTTCCTCTGGGTTCTCCAGTTTCTTCCCATTGTCCAAAAACATTCAGGTGCCCTGTGATGGACCGGAGTACAATCCGGGGTGAATTCTCCCACCTTATGCCCAGTGTTACTTGGATTGGCTTCTGATCCACCACAACCCTGATCAGGATAAAGCAGTTATTGAAGATCAATGAATGAACCCTTGCTCAGACTGAGGAGTAATTCATTAACAATTGATGTTTAAAACATGATATTGTAAAAAAAACGTAAAGTGCATCAGCATATCCCTGCTGTCCCAGTGTAGAAAAGTTCCATAACCCAATAATTAAACCTCTGTGCTGCCAGGGCAGTTATACTGCATTTACAGTGAATATAAACTGATATACAGAGAAGTTTGATATTTTTCAGATGGAGCTCCTTGTGGTGGAAATTTGACTCAATCAAAAGGGGAATTTTTCAGCCCCAATTTCCCCCTTAATTATCCCAATAATGCTAAGTGCACATGGAGGCTGCAGGGTCCTGAGCAGAAGGTGGTTTCATTAACCTTCACGTTTGTTGAGTAAGAAGTTATTTTCCTTCCTGTTTATTTGCTGATTAATTACACAAGTTCATATGCAAATGTTCTCTTGTTTACTAAAATGCTAGTTTGAGTTTAGTCAATTTACTATAATGAACATTATATTG
>CM040463.1:1564063-1574155 GCA_022758105.1 Pangasianodon gigas | reverse complement strand
CATATGCAAATGTTCTCTTGTTTACTAAAATGCTAGTTTGAGTTTAGTCAATTTACTATAATGAACATTATATTGCATTTTTTTTACCGCTCTTTCTTCAGTTTGGAGTCAAACTGGGACTCAGTCGATGTGTACGATGGTCTGACTGATGAGGATCCACATTTGGGTTTTGTGACTGCAAATCAGACAAATTCATTCAACTCCAGCAGCAGATACATGACCGTCATTTTCTCCAGTGATGAGAGCTGGACTCAACAAGGCTTTCGAGCAGAGTGGGCTTTCATAGGTAAGTAGTAGTATACTTTAGTAGTATACTTTATTGTCCTCGAGAGGAAAATTGTTGTGGACTAGTTGCTGCAGACATACAATAAACAGATAATAATAACAATAAAAACAATGATAAAAAGATAAACTCAAAATAAGATCAAGATAAACTCTTGTTAAACAAACACACCGATACAGATACAAAGGAATTCTTATATCGATTTAACTTACACATTGGGATTCTATATCTTCTACCAGAGGGAAGCAGTTCATACTATAAATACAAGCAATGAGTCTGATCACCAAGAATCCTCTCTACCTGATTAAGAACGCATTCCTCATATAAATCTTGAAGGTTAAAATGTTCGTCATGCCCAACAATTCTCCATGCCGTCAATAACAGGTGCATCAACTTAGATTTAAACTGTGCTGACAGGTTACCAAATCATATTGTGATACCATACCTAACAATACTTTCTAAAACAGCTTTATAAAACAGCGACATACGATTCTTGTTTACTCCATAGAGACGTAACCTACATAAGAAATACAATCTCTGTTGTAGACGAGTGCAAACCCATTCAATGTGTGTTTTCCATGTAAGTGAACTATCTATGTAAACGCCCAAATACTTATAGGTCTGTGACTGGATAATATGATGGTCATGTAACCACTTGACGATGGTCACCTATACATTTTGGGTCAAATACAATCTCTTCCGTTTTCTTTGTATTTATTATTAGCTCATTTTTATCACACCAGTCAATAAACTGACTTATTTCTGACTGGTAAATAGTGCTAATATTGTCATGCACATAGAGTGACCTTAGTATGGCTGTGTCATCTGAATATTTAAAAATATAATTTTGTGAATGCCTACTTAAGCATTCATTTATAAAAAGTGTAAAGAGAATGGGTGAACTGACGCAGCCTTGTGGAACACCTGTACTACTGCTCTTTTGATGTGAAAGAAAATTGTTTACTTTTACACATTGAGTTCTATCTGTTAAAAAAGAATAGTACCACTTAATAATACATGGGTTTACACTCAGCTGCTTCATCTTATCAATTAACAAATGAGGTTGAATCATGTTAAAAGCAGAGCTAAAATCAATAAACAGTAACCGACCATAAGCTTTAGGATCTTCTAAATGCTTCAAAATCAAGTGCATAACGCTGTTAATAGCATCTGCAGTTCCTCTCCCTTGTCTATAGGCGAACTGTAAGGGGTCTAGATTACTAGCAACCTCTGCTTTTTACATAGATACAACACACTTTTCAAAACATTTCATAATCACAGATGTTAATGCAACCGGTCTAAAATCATTATTCCCTAAAGGCCTAGCTATCTTAGGAACAGGTATAATCAATGTTCTTCTCCACAAACTGGGAACAGTACCTGAATCCAAAGATTGTTGAAATATAGGAAGCCAAGCTGGAGTCAGTTCATCTGCACAACACTTAACAATATGGGGAGAAATTCCATCCGGGCCTGCCGATTTCTTTGAACAAATATGTTTAAAATAGAAGTTAATCTGATTCGAATCAATCAATAACTTATCTTTGATGATATCTGAAAAAGACTCCATTACACCAATACTATTCTCAGAGATATGCCCACACTTCTCAAATCTTAGATAAAAGTCATTTAAATCATTCACTTTCTGTAAGTCATCAAGAATAGAAACAGTATTTCTGAAAGACTGCATATTAGTTATAGATTTCATAGAGCCCCACATCTGTTCAGGGTTAGACATATACAGCTTGTTCTCCAGTTCTTTATGTTTCTTCCTGGCATCTCTTAATAGTCCATTCAACTCCTTCTGAACAACTCTTACTCCAAGACTATCATGACTGCGAAAAGCCAGTTTCTTCCTGTTAATACAGTCTTTGATCTCCTTTGTTATGTAGGGTTTATTGTTGGCATAAATGATCACTTCCTTTTTGGGTATCACATTATCGGTGCAAAATTTAATATAATCTGTTATTACCATGGTAGTTTCATCAATATCATCGCTATGGAAATCTTCCCAGTCAGTACAAAGAAAACAGCCTTTCAAGGCTTCAACACTGTCCTTTGACCACACATTAACATTTTTCACCACGGGTTTGTGTCTCTTCAACAGAGTCTTATATATCGGAATTAAAAACACAGTGTTGTGATCAGAGTTCGATAGAGGAGGCCTTAGTCTGGATGTATTTGCCTCTTTTATGTTCCCATAGCATTTATCTAAAACATTTTTATCTCTTGTGTTGTCTTTAAAGTACTGTTCATACCCGGAGAGAACTGTCTCTAATTTACAATGGTTAAAATCACCAAGAATAAAAACTCCCGGTGTACGTTGAAGTTGGGTTTGAATACAGTCTCTTATAACGCCCGCGGCGTTTGCTGCCTTGGCCAAAGGCGGAACATAAACAACATGGATCAAAATGTTCCCGAATTCTCTTGGGAGATAAAAGGGTCTCAAACTCAAACATAAGAGTTCAATATCCGGATTACATACTGTGGATTACGTACCGAAAACACCGCCTGATGCCGCCTCTGTGCCCTCTTTTCCGCCGGCCTCTGCTCACCACCGTCCGTGCTCTCAAACAGTCTGGAAGGTCTGCTGGTATATCGTAGTCGGCCGAATGGAGCAGAAGCAAATCCTCTCTTGTGTATGCCATAATTGGGTCGCTGCTCGCCAATGTGTGAGAATAGCAGACTGACACCAGGTGCGTGATAATTAACAATCCAATGAAGAGTTGTATGAGTGTCGTCATTGCGGCATTTCACTGCTAAAATTAGCCAGGCAAATCAGTCTGATATATCAGCATAAAAAAAAAAAAAAGCAAATAGAAAAAGTTAAAAGTAATAGAAAAACGCACAACAAGTTAAAAAGGCTGAAATGGTTAAAAGAGTTAAGAATGTCAGCAGCAACAAGTGTCCGTGTCGTGTGGAAGGCTTTACCATGACAGATATTAGGTGGAGGTATTTAAATTATTGAAAATCACCATTGAACACGATATGCAGATGTTAGTAACCTGGGGGAAGCAGAGCTCTGGGTGCATGCTGCTGTAGGCATAGTGGGACTCTATGTTGAACCAGGTGTCCAAACATGGCAGTATCCTTAGTCATCTGGCCATCTTGCATACAGCCATGGTTATATAGAGTGACTTTGAATTGGAAAGCATATCTCAAAAATCATCTGTGCTCTTTAGCAATGGGAACATGAACAAATGACCCCTGCACATCCACTGATGTAAACTTGACCTGTGGCTGAATGGTATGAATAACATTTGAGCCTAAACATACTGAACAGGAGGGCTTTTAGGAACAATTTCAGCCCCTTCAAATCTAGAATCAGACAGACACCATGCTCGTTCTGAACTAGAAAACATGTTTTGACCGTGCCTCTGTCCAAGAGGAAACAAATTTCTCAGAACAGTGCAGAAAATATGATGGCAAAATTGATGAGGCCCTGAGCCCCGAACAGGTTAAGGCCCAAAAGCAGGACTGAAGTTTGTATGCCTGCAACATTGTCCTCAGGGCAATTTTTTAGCTGTAATGCATCCCAGTGGCATTCCAGTGGCAGGCTTTGAAGGGGCAAAGTCATTACCTTCTCTCACTACAGAGGAGTCCTTCAAATTTCTGACTGTAAATGGTGCAGCTTTTCAAAAGTAAACTGTGGAAGGCAGCTTAAGAACGTGTCAATAACAAAGGATGAGCATGTGGATGGGGCATTGATTATACCGCACAACATCACCTGATATTTATAGACAAGCGTAAAAACCTGTGACATTGTCCATCTCTAAACCCTTTTTAATCCTATTAAATTTATGATTTATGAGAATAGAGGAAGGAAGGGATAGTAAGAAAAAGAAGAGAAAGAAAAAAGAATAGCAGAAGAAAAAAATAAACTATTTTGCAGGTGTATGCACATTTGAGCACATCAAAAACAAAATCCAATTTGACAGCATAACAGAAATTAACTAATGGAAAAAAGAAGAGGAAAAATAATGAAGAAAAATACAATGGGTATTACAATTCTAGAATGAAAGATACTCAGAGGTATTAGGTCGAGTTTTTCTGCTTGTCTTTAAACCCACAGTGCTGCGAAATTATGACAATGTAAACTTGTTTATTGGCATACGCTTGGTGTAGATAAGTTTGAATAAATAAATAACTGATCCTCTGTGCTGTCACTGCAGAGTGATACAGCATTTAAATGTTGATATTGTGATAGAAATGTGATATTTTTCAGGTGGAGCTCCATGTGGTGGAGATCTGACTCAGTCACAAGGGGAATTTTTCAGCCCCAATTTTCCCAGTAATTATCCTGAGGGTACAAATTGCACATGGAGGCTCCTGAGCCCTGAGCAGAAGGTGGTTTCGTTAACCTTCATGTCTGTTGAGTAAGAAATTACTTTCCTTCATTTTTACTTGCTGATAAATTACACGTGCTTAAGTAAATGTGAAAAATATATTAATGCTTCTTTCTGGCTAGCCTGTTTACTATAATGCGAGTTTGTCAGATGGAGTCACTTTGAAAAACAACACTGTTAGAAATATTAGGTATTAAAATTAAATAATTAATGTAAACAAACTCCTTCATTCAGTAACTCACTAGAATGGCCTTAATGTCTTCATGCCATTAGCATGGATGCAGTTTTGCCTCATATTTTTTTTTTGCAATTTCTATGCTAAAATTCACAAGCCTTTTGCTCATTTAAGAACAAAATGCTGCCACTGTCAGAAAAAACCTCGTAAAAATGAATTTTTGCTGCTCAAGATGGGTTAGCACACACTCAATGGTTGAATGCATATTTATTATGTTAAAATTATATTAGATTCATTGTTGGAAAAAAAATGATTTAGGCCAAATGGCATCACAATAGTGCAATCAGCCAGACCCACTTTTTCAATAGGCAACTACATATACAACCCCTGCATGTATTTAATTAAGTATCCTGTTTCTGGCAGAGTGTTAGCATTTTGGTATATTTACTCTTTTGGGCACTAACATAATAAACATTTTCCAAGCAGATAACAAAGCACTTCTGTAAGCCATTTGGATAAGAGCATCTTCTAAATGGAGTACATTTAAATGTAAAGGTAAATGTGTGTTCTTCTCAGTATCGAGTCATGCTTAGGCTGTGGGTGTGACGCTGTACGTGTGTACGACGGCCCGTCCACGTCATCTCTGTTATTGGGAACTGTGTGTGGATATGGAAGGAAGACATTCAGCTCAAGCAGGAACACTCTAACTGTGGTTTTCTCCAGCGATAACTCTGTTAACCAAAGAGGATTCATCGCACACTGGAACTTTACAGGTGATCTACACAATAATGTTTATGATTCTTGTTTTCACAGTTTTGGTTGTTTGTTTTGCACTTTGTCTCAATAAAAATCTGCACTTGCATCCATCTTCGCCTCGGTTATGTGCCAGAAAGCTTGACCGATATTATGGATGCAGCAGTTTTTTTAGTGTCCAAGAGGCTCTCCTGGAAAGAGAGCAAGAGGTGGGAGCAAGAGGGGAAGGGAGCTTGGGTCAGGGCCACTCAGCAATGGTGCGATGCCGTGTGCCCCCTCAGAAACCTTTTTTTAAAGGAGGGCTTCTGGCCGATCCAAAACCATCTCCCACCCTCCCTGCCCCACTGCGGAAGTTGTTCTGCCTTCTTGCTCCATTGAGGACGTCACTCTGCCTTCCTACTCCGCCGAGGACCTCGCTCTGCCTCCTTGCTCTGCTGAGGAAATCTCTCCAACTTTCCTCCTCCTCTGAGGACATCACTCTGCCTCCCTGTTCCAATGAGGATGTCGCTCCGCCTTCCTACTCCTCTGAGGATGTTACTCCGCCTTCCTGCTCAGCTGAGGACATTACTCTGGCTCCTTGCTCCTCTTAGGACATCACTCCGCCTTGCTACTCACCTGAGGACATTGCTGCCCCTTCCTACTCAGCTGAGGACGTTGCTCCGCCTTCCTGCTCAGCTGAGGATGTCGCTCCATCTCCCTGGTCCGCTAAAGACATCGCTCCTCCCTCCGCTTCACAGTGTATGTCACTCCCCCTTCTAGCTTTGCGAAGGACGTCACTCCCCCCTCTGGCCTCGCAGAGGATGACGCTCCCCCCTAGCTTTGAGGCGGACATTGGTCCCCCCTTTGACCTTGTGGTGGATGTAGCTCCCCACTCTGCCTCAGCAGAGAATGTCATACATTCATAAACACATTTATATTTTCAAATAACCTATTTTACACTGCATATCATCCATGTTATAATGTTGGTCTTAATGTGACTTGAGAAAGAACACTGGACTGAGGCCTATGTGCAAAGGATGAATTGACATGAGAAAAACAAGTTCAGTGTGATCAAATGGCCTTAGAGCAGAGCAGTGCACATCACTATCAGAAGAAGAGTGGAACAAACACAGTCCATTGCCTAGACAGGCTCCAGTAAGTCTGCCTCAATTTATTTGCACCAGGCTATGCAGAGAACTGCGTAAGATGAGGAGAAGTAAAAACCATGGTAGATTAACAGGCAGAACTCACAGTAAACATGAAAGAGTTATGTCCTGTAGCGAGTCGCTGAAGTGATGGGCAGAACACAGACACAGCCAAGACAGGATTGGTGCCAATGAGGGTGAATTTAGTTTCTTAGGGTGTGGGGAAATTGGCAGGGGGGTGTTGTAGATTTTGTAGGAGGAGAGACGTTAGGGCAATGGCTCTTAATGAGTCCCCTTGGGCTAGGCGTCATGGCTTGGGCAGGCTGTTGGCTTACTTATGCACAAGCTAATTCTCCCAATCACATGACACCTGTGAACTGGGCAGGGTGGGGCAAACGCATGCTTTCTCCGAGATGTGCAAAGCTAACCTCCACAACTTTTCAAACTCTGACCAACAGGTGAAAGAGAGAAATGAAATCCCTTCTACCCTAAGAGCTTGGCCAACGGCTATCTCTACTCTGGGCCACAGATGGCTGTGGCACAGTTGGGGCTGGAAATAGCTTAGTTAGTTAAGTTATACTCTCTTGTTTAAATTTAAGATAATTAATCTACTCTGCGAGTCTCCTCTAACCCGAAGAGAGCAATCCACTCTTTTCCGGGAGAGAACAATGGCCTCAGATTTGGTTCAGAGCTGTGCAACAGTATAGAGCTTGTATAGAACTACACATTCTAACTTGCCCTACTCATGCACAACCACACATTTACATTAAGAAATGCCCTTAAGTTGCCATATACCATATGTTAACAAGCATCTCTTGAAAATGGGTCATTTTATGGTTATATGTATGCGATCTATTGCTCCAATGACATTTGGACAACCTGTGATGGTTTTGAAAATCCCTCATTGTTGTCTTTTTCTGCTGCCATATTTGGAAGTGGCATTATTTGGCTCATAGTTGGTTGGGAAATTCCAAACTTAATATGATCTCTCTAACAGATCACTGTTCCACAACTGTCCCTGAAACAACACCACCACAATCAGGTACATTTACTTGAACAGGAATAAAACACATGCTGTGGTACTATTATAAGAGATGATGTGGATTTACTGTTACCACCCCAAAGTTGATTGTTTGCCTATAACAGCATATCTCAAAGTGTTTTATTCCTCTTATTCAACAGCAATTACAATGACTACATTTTAAAGTTGGCAGGTCATGCCTTCTCTACATTTATAGTTACATTTAATGTTGTGGAAAATCCTGAAACAAGGATTGGGTTTGATCCTGAGCTTGGGGTACAGTGCAGTATTGTACATGAACACACTCCCTGTGTTCACTCCCTGTGTTCATGTGGGTTTCCTCTGGGTTCTCCAGTTTCTTCCCAATGTCCAAAAACATTCAGGTGCCCTGTGATGGACCGGAGTACAATCCGGGGTGAATTCTCCCACCTTACAGTATGCCCAGTGTTACTCGGATTGACTTCTGATCCACCACAACCCTGATCAGGATAAAGCAGTTATTGAAGATCAATGAATGAACCCTTGCTCAGACTGAGGAGTAATTCATTAACAGTTGATGTTTAAAACATGATATTGTTAAAAATCATAAAAGTGCATTAGCACATCCCTGCTGTCCCAGTGTAGAAAAGTTTCATAATCAAATAATTAAACCTCTGTGTTTCCAGGGCAGTTATACTGCATTTACAGTGAATATAAACTGATATACAGAGAAGTTTGATATTTTTCAGATGGAGGTCCATGTGGTGGAAATTTGACTCAATCAAAAGGGGAATTTTTCAGCCCCAGTTTCCCCCTTATTTATCCTAATAGTGCTAAGTGCACATGGAGGCTGCAGGGTCCTGAGCAGAAGGTGGTTTCATTAACCTTCACGTTTGTTGAGTAAGAAGTTATTTTCCTTCCTGTTTATTTGCTGATTAATTACACAAGTTCATATGCAAATGTGGTTTTCTTGTTTACTAACATGCTAGTTTGATTTTAGCCAGTTTAATATAATGAATATAATATTGTAGTTTTTACTGCTCTTTCTTCAGTTTGGAGTTAAACTGGGACTCAGTCCATGTATACGATGGTCTGACTGATGAGGATCCATATGTCCTTAATATCTTCATGCCATTAGCATGGATGCAGTTTAGCCTCATATTTTTTATTTGCAATTTCTGTGTTAAAATTCGCAAGCCTTTTACTCCTTTAAGAGCAAAATGCAGCCACTGTCAGAAAAGAAACCTCGTAAAAATGATTTTTTTTCTGCTTGAGATGGGTTAACACACAATCAATGTTTAAATGCATACTTATCACATTAAAATTGTATTAGATTCATTGTTCAGAAAAAAACATATATGATTTAGGCCAAATGGCATCACAATAGTGCAATCACCCAGACCCACTTCTTCAATAGGCAACTACATATACAACCCCTGCACATATTTAATTAAATATCCTGTTTCTGGCAGAGCCTTAGCATTTTGGTATATTTCCTCTTTTGGGCACTAACATAATAAACATTGTCCAAGCAGATAACAAAGCACTTCTGTAAGCCATTTGGATAAGAGCATATTTTAAATGAAGTACATTTAAATGTAAATGCAAATGTGTGTTCTTTTCAGTATCGAGTCATGCTCAGGCTGTGGGTGTGACGCTGTACATGTGTACGACGGCCCGTCCACGTCATCTCTGTTATTGGGAACTGTGTGTGGATATGGAAGGAAGACATTCAGCTCGAGCAGGAACACTCTAACTGTGTTTTTCTCCAGCGATACCTCTGTTAACCGAAGAGGATTCATCGCACACTGGAACTTTACAGGTGATCTTACATACCTGTGGTTCACTCTTCTTTAATTTCAGTCCTTCATTACTATGTATTGATCTATATTCAAGTCATGTCAAGTGGACAATAAGCACAGTAAAGGACAGTGCAGCACCCACCAGAACACAGTTCTAGTGTGAATAAAGTGGATGAAGTGCCATATGTAAGAGGTTGTGCTAAAAGATATAACAATAGAATAGTAAAACGCTGTAAATGTAAATATACTATGACACTATGTATTTACTATAATAAATATAGTGTTGGCAGCAAGAGTGCAGGTGGTCAATACAGTATTTTGTGTATGGTGTTTTAGAAGCAATTTAAGAAAGAAATGTGCAAAAATTGCAAAGGGAATGGAATGTTGTTCAGTTGAGTTGAGTATGAGTTTGTGTGTGAGTGTGTGTGTGTGTTTGTGCATGCGTGTTAGAAACTGTTACACAGTCTGGCTGTGAGGCCCTGAATGCTTCGGTACTTTTTGCCAGACAGAAGGAGGGTCAAGAGTTTATGTGAGGGGTGCATGTGGTCATCCACAATGCTGGTGGCTTTGCGGATGCAGTGTGTGGTGTAAATGTCTATGATGGAGGGA
>CM040463.1:1405648-1433906 GCA_022758105.1 Pangasianodon gigas | reverse complement strand
TTTACTGTATGTTACCTATAATGTGATGTAATTAAACTAAATTCAACGTATATGTTCACTTTAATTTGAATTTAGTGTTACATATTACCTCTAATGCTAGTCCTGGGGTGAGCATGTTTACTGTAATGCTAGTTTGTGTGTTACTATAATATGAGGTTATTTTTGTCTTTTTTGTTACAGTTACTGAACCAACAAAACCCCCACAAACAGCAGCAGGTGTGTTTTGCAGACAACAGCACATAATTACCCCTCTTAGTAACCGAGTCGATTCTCTGTGAGCTTCTGTTGTTAAGTTATGGGAAAAGTTACTGGTGTCATGTCGATGGAAAATATGTCCTGATACTTGGCATTTGCTCAGTACATTCCTGGTTAAAATGTTTAATTTGACGTAGACAGTTGCATGTTGCTGTGCAGGCCGAGTGGACTGTCTTTCTGGTTGGATGAACATTACCATCATTAAATCATATATGGACTCACTGGGCTACAGCTGGAATGATCTTTACTTAGGTGACCTTAACTGCAAAGCCTCAACCAACAACTATTACATCACCTTCAACTTCCCGCTCAGGAGCTGCAACACCAGGAGGAAGGTAATGCTATGCTTCACAGAAACAACAGACGTACCACATTCAACAGTGTTAATTCAGACCTGTAGAACAGGAGACTCTTCCCATGTATTAGTAAACACGAATATCCTTTAATACACAATTTTACAGGCTTCTCGATTAAAATAATTACTTTGTCACTTAAAATGGCTGGCTGTTAAACTGATTATCATTTGTACAAATCACAAAAGGCCATATTCAGATTTGATTTACAGTATGTATGTGTAGTGAGGAGTTGATATCAAAATTACTTACATTACTACTAATACCTCATGACAAACTTAAAGCAAACTTAAGCACTACTCAGAAGTTATGCAGAGTCTCAGTTATGCACAATTCTGACCATGGACTGAAGCACCTTTTCTGCATGATATTCGCTCTAGCAAGGAGTGGCATTAAGTTCAGCACCACTGTCTGTTAATTTGATGTAATCATGATATCACACTGAAATTCACATGTTTAGGTTGTAAATACGTTCACAAAAACTACAGAATGCCATTTGAGGGCAATATTAAATACATAAAATTACACTATTTAGTATTTAATAGTATCATCCCTGTAAAGTCCATGAAAAGATTTATCACATAGAGGACATCAGGAATAAGCACAAGTGCTTGGGTTTAAAGTTGGTGGTCGAGACGCTATTGAAAAACTCCATCTTGAATGCTTCTACTAAAGAAAAATCTGGCAACCTCAGATGTCTAAACTACATGCAGGTCATTTTTAATAATCTGAAAAGGGCACCTAGAAAATCTCTCTAAAGAACATACATAACACAACTCTGTATTCAACTTTCACTGTGTAAATATTGACATAACTCAACAACTTGGTCACCCAGAACTAACATTATTTCATAGACAAGTTTAGTTAATCTTTTTTTTTTTCTTTTCTAGTCACTACTGTTTGTGATTAACGTGTAATACAAGCTATATATAAAAGATTTCCTCTTTTTTTGCAATCTGTGGTGCATGTGCACCTTTTAAAACAATGAAGAATTAATCAGACCCTTCATTCAGTACTTTTTGAAGCAATAACTGGTGTTTAGGATTCTTGGTTCTGATGACACAAGCTTGGCACTCCTTTGAGGGTCATCTTCTGTTTCTCTCTGGAGAACATCTAAAGATCTCTCATGTTGCATGGGGGACATTGCTATACTGTGTTTTCAGGTCTTTCCAGAAATGTTCAATCAGGTTTAAGGCCAAGCTCTTTTCATTGCAAGACATTCACATAATCATACCAAAGCCACTCCTGCATTGTTTCCGCTGTTTTTTTGGGTCATTGGTGTGTTAAAAGGTGAACCTTCAACCCAGTCAAAGTCCCTGAGCACTGTTGAGCAGGTTGATCCTGTCTCCTTGGTCCTGATGGGCCTCCCAGTTCCTGCAGCAGCAAAACCTCCTCACAGCATAATACTGAAACCACTGAGCCTCAGTGTAGGGGATGAATCAGCCAGGTGACAAGCATTGCATGTTTTACTCAAGATGTAATACTTGTCATTTCAGCCAAAGAGTTTAATCTTTAATCTTTATCAGACCATAGAATCTTCTTTCTCAAGGCCTGGGAGTATTTTAGGTGCCTTTTGGCCAATACGCTAAGTGAGCCATCACCTTTTACTTAGAGGTGGCTTACGGCTGGTCAGGGTCGCATGAGTAAGATGTAGATATGGGCTGGAGCTTGTTCACCTCAGGATGATAAGAGATGGAGTTTATAGGTCACAGACTAGTAAGACTGGATAATTATAGATCACACAATGAAGGAATAAGATTTTGAATTTGCTCAAGCAGGCATAATGAGTTCAGTATAACTTGAAGGTGTAGGTGTAGGTGTAGGTGAAGCTTCTAAGCAAAGGACATAGCTTGATAGTAGTTAGTAAACACTCAGTGAACATGGAGCATAAGCTTGTAGGATTTGGCATGTGATCTTGCACTGTAGGCCTGAAGATGGCAGGCAAGTAGGAGCTAGATGGGAGCAGGATGTTGTAGACCTCAAGATGGCAGAGTTGGTGTACGGCGCAGGATGAATAGTATGAAGGAGTAGGATAAAGTTAGGAAAAGTAGCTTGTATACCTTAGAACAGTAGGATCAGGTACAGGATAGGTGCAGGAGGCTGTTGGCCTCAGGATAGGCACTCCATGATTGGAGTAGCAAGACAGGTACTAAAAAAATGTTCAGTATAATGTAGCAATATATTGATTACTCTGTGTAGCATCAGTGTCAACTTCTCAGGAGCATGTATGGACAACATGTTCCAGAGCTGGAAGAAGGATGCTCTAGTAAGATGGGTCCCTGTCAACCATGAGACCAAGAATATAAGCTCTGGTGCATGATTTAAAATTGACAAAATGACTGAATTATGTCATTCATCAACATAATTCAGGCAAAGGCTTCTCTTCAGATACCAACACAATTGTCGACTCTTTACAAGCTGCATCTAGTGGTACAAGCAGGAAGGAACATATCTTCTGACCTTAGACTTCTTTTTTAAACTTGTATGCTATCCACCAATTAGCTATAATAGTGCAGTGTTGAGATGTTTCCTCTTCTAGCAGCTCTTCATTGTAATACAGTATCTGTGTTTACTGGTCCCCCAACAGATCCGCAACGGACACATTATTTACACCAATAATGTAAAAGCAATCAAGTCCTCATTGTACGCAATCAGTACTGACTTCCTTCTGGAGGTGAGCTGCGTGATCAGGCCCAACGCTATTGTTGAGACGTTCTATGAAGCCTGGGAGATCACAAACGCTACCATCATTGGAGGTGGTCAGTTTAACCCCATCATCACCTTTTACCACTCCAGCGACTTCTCCTACCCCATCACTGATTTGTCCTACCGAGTGGGCTTTGGTCAGGAACTGTTTGTGCAGGTGCGGCTGAGAGAAGCTGATCCCAGTCTCGACCTGTTCATTGATTCCTGTGTGGCCTCGCCCGACCAAGACTTCACCGTCCACACCCACGACCTCATTCGCAATGGGTACATCACACACACACACACACACACACACACAGGGTCATTATCATCCTCCAAACTTGTACAATTTACCATTAACTTGTCACAAGGGGTGTAATCTCCCTCTTAGACAATATGATACACATCTTGATACATAGTATATAATATGACACAAAACCATATAATTAAGCAAGTAACATTTCATAGACTTCAATTCACTACTGATCTGATATATGATTTGGTTCAGCACTGATATGAACATCTAACATGATTAATTTCCAGTTAAATTTAAGTTTTCTGACACAGGAGAGTCTTCAGGAAAGAGAGGCTGGTAATGGACTATTTATAGCTACCATAAGTGATAACATGAACTAACTGAAGAACCGAACATTCACAGAACATTCTACAACATTAATTTAACTTTATATGGACAGAAAGTATAATATGTTGATCTTTAACCCCAGAGAAAGAAAGTAATTTCTCTCAAGACTCAATTAATCTTGCTGTTACCTATACATATGCCTATGCAATATGGCTGTGTGTGTATACTGTATGTACAAGCGTTGCTTGTGCATGTCTTCAGAAATCAACACCAACATAAATAGTGGTTTCAGAATAGTGCCATGGGACACTGTGTCCACAACTAAATAACCAAACTAGCACTGTGTCTCAAATCACATACTTATGTACTATTCTAGACAATTATTTAGTACCAAAACTAAACGGCTTTACAATTTGTGTTTGAATTTTTAAAACCTCTCATGTAGTTTTCAAACCTATTGAAGGGTCTCTTTTGCGTACAATCTTCTGGATTTTCTAGAAAATACTTTTGAACATACAATCAGACATTTCAATTTGAAACACAGGTCACGACAATCATGATGATTGCAGAAAGTTTTATAGAGAAACAGAACTTGTGATTGTCTTTCACATGCATGAAATCACTAAACATTTTACATTCTGACTTGGAAACCTGACGGAAAATGATGTTTTGGCTCTGACGTGCCAGCTATTGGATGTTATTTTTAATACTCCAGTTGCGCATAAGATACGCAGGCGAGTACGTTGAACAGTGCTGCTCAAGTTTCCACTGCTTCTACACACACGTGCACAGTCATTAATGACAGCAGTTTAGGTTTTTAACCTTTCTGCATTTTGATTCGAACTAGATCTTTCTTTGTAAACGATGCTGTATCAGACTGATTTTCCAGTTGGTTTTTATTTACACTCCTACTTTTCACCATTTAGACTATAGATACTATTAGGCAATTATTTGTCACTGCTCTTCAATTCTTATTGCTTCTAGTACATAATCAGGCTGATGATTTGAGACACTGTTTTGTCTTATTTAAGAAACAGAAATTTTTGTGGATTCAGACTTTTCTATGCATCAGGTCATCTGATACTTTTAAGTTTTTTTCTTTTGTGGTGTTCTTCTGTTCTTGTTTGAAGGTGTCCGAGAAACAACACACACATCTACACGAACGGAGAGAATTATTATGCTCGGTTCCGGTTCCATGCACCCATCTTCCTGCCTGCACGTAGCCCTGTCTTCCTCAAATGTGAAGTCTTGATCTGCGCTGACGACGACTACAACTCACGATGTCGCCAAGGATGCCATCATCACAGGAAGAGAAGCTTGAGCTCCACCCACTATGCTGAGGTTGTGACACTTGGACCAATCATACTCAAAGGTCAGAGGTTAACTCAGATTCTTCTCAATGGCTGTGTTCTGATTCTGATTTTAATGCACTTCCTGTTTTAATGGTTATGCATTTATACTAAATGAGGAAACCTCATGATTAAAAAAAAAAAAAAGCACATTTTGTATTTAAAGACTGCAGCTAACAGCCCAGTTTGATTTTTTTTTTTATTTGAGATCATGCTTATAAAACAGGACAGGCATGTGGTGCAAAGCATATGCAATATTTCTAGAATCCACATTTTGTTTAAGAGGCATAATTTCTGAGCAATGAAAGTCCATTTTCAAAAGCCAGGATAAAGTGTTTTCTTAGTTTAGACAGATTTGATGGAGAAGGTTATCCAAGTTATTCTGTTCACATTATAAGGGAATGTTAGGGGTTGTTAGATTGTTATATCATAAATCATGATGAAAGGTTATACCACTATTGTGAAATGAAAAATGGAAGCCAACAACAAATATGTAAGGAATAAAACACTGTCATGCTGTTACAGTAAAATAATCAGTGTCAGAGTGGTGCAATAAAGCCACCCCAATGTTGTTATTTTCTGTTACACAGCACTGACACTGGAGACTCTTTCCATAAATGTAAAATAAACATCAAAAGTCCCTGTGAATCAGCTGATACTATAGAAACAGTAACGTATTATGACGAGCACATTAATATAAACCTGTGATTTGCAGCTGCACTACTGTCAGAGCTGCTGTTATAGAAAATTAATCAACACCTTCTGACCAATCACAATCCAGAATTCAACAGCACTGTGGTGTCAAGTCTATATAAATTTTATTTAAAAATAATAATAATTCTATTCCTCATATTTACAGGTCCATAGGAGGCTGCAGCCAAGAATGAAGAGAAGAAAGAGGAGTGAACTTACAGCAACTAATCATTTAAACCATTTAATCCATTTAACACAGGATCATTTTACTAACCTTCTAATAAAGCATTCTTTAAAGGCACAGCAGTGTGATGAAGTGTGTGTTATAGGGAAAAACTCCTTTACTTGTTAAAGTCAACAATAACCACAGAGACATGGGACACCATTTTAATAGATTAACATTCAAGACCAATTTCACCAGAAATTTCAGCACTTTCAGGATATCATTGTTCAGATTAGAGGTTTCATATGAAATATAATGAAGTGTGAGGTGTTGCTTAGAGAGAGACATTCAGGAGAAAAAAAAAGAGAATATGGAGATAAAGAAGAGGTAAATAAGAGAAGCCCTTCAAAACATAATCAACTAATCATTTCAGCCAACTGATTAACTGACTCTGCAATCTCACTTTTATAGAAATACATCATAATGGAGGACTGGCCCAGGTGCTGAGCCAGCTAAAAACTGATGTGCACACTGTACTAACAAAGAGGTAGGGCCTAGAGAAGTGGAGCTAGGCCTTGGGAAGCAAATTTAGTGAAGAGCACCTCCCAAGAGGGGAAAAAAAAAAAATCAAAGGTTCCTCCCACACTGGGTCTGAACCTCGGGCAGGAGGATTCAGAGACCAACATGCAGCTCAGTGAGCTACCAACCAGCACAAACAAATAACTAGGAGTGGACCTAGCTAAAGGCTTGAGAAGAGTAGAAGGAAAAGCAAAACATCAGAAAGGACTGACTTCAAATGGAAATAAGGAAACTTAAGTTTTTACAGGTTTTTTTTTTTTTTTTTTAAAAAAAGAAAGAAACTGGAGAAGGCCAGGAAAAAAAAAAACCCAAGAGACAAGCTCAAAGAGGTTTGGTCTGATGTAGCAAGACAGCTTGAGAGATAAACTCAAGAACTTTTACCAAATTACCAGCTTAGTCTGAGTACAGCATTCAACAAGGAGAACTCAAGCCTAAGCATTTGAGTGACCTGTTCCCAGTCATTAAATAGGCCAGTCACATGTGGAGCCAGTTACCACTAATTGCTGAGTGGCAGCTCTCTGTCTCCCTCTGGTGGTAGATGGTGGCCATGGCAATCTGTCCCTTACATCCATAAATATGTGCAGTAGGTCAAACTGAACGGATTACAAGCATGAGCTTTTTCAGTGTGTTCAGTGATATAAGGAAATAGTTTTTTTTTCTTAGTTAAAGCCTTTGATCTCTGAACTATACACATCTTAATTTTTAATTTTGTGGAGCATTCACAAAACAAGTCAGTTCCTGTTATTACGTTATAGCAGCTTTAAACAGTGCTTTTCTCACCAGCCTCTTTTTTCTCCCTCTTTAAATTAATGACATTTAAAAAATGCAAAGTGTAAACTCCTCTATCCTGAGGATGTCAGAAAACTTAAAGTTACAGCTTTACCTCTGACTGCTACAAAGTGCTAACACTGGAGACTCCTTCCGTAAATGTTACATAAACATCTCCTTACAGAAAACTCCATCAGATCAATGATTATTTATTTTGTTTGCTTAATAACACTTTTATTTATTCTTTTATTTTTAGGCATAGATTATTTGCTCTGTCCACAGCACAAGTCCCTGTGAATAAGCTGTTAATATAAACCTGTGATTTGTAGCTGTGTATTGTCAGAGCTGCTGTTAGAGAAAATTAATCAACACCTTTTGACTGAACACAATCCAGAATTCAACAACGCCGTGGAGAAAATATAGTTATGCTCTCCACACAAACGTACAAACATGTGACAAATGTGGACAGAATTTAATCAAGAAGATTCAAAAGCAGACCTACAGACTTTATCTATGTTTAACTTTTGTCAAAAATCATGAAAGTGCTTCATTTTTTTAGCTTTTGTTTGTTTGTTTTTGCTTTGTTACAGTGGTGAAAATCACAACCCACCATTTTCAATGTTATATTCACTCTTGACTTCTTACTCAGTAGCCTGTTCACCTGGTCACTGAAATTCAATAGGTTTAATCCAAACCCTAATAACAGAAAAACTAGTCACCAATAAATACTGTCAAGTTGGACTTACAATGCATTTTGTCAGTGAAAATTTCAGGAATAAAAATGCTCAAAAATATATATCCAGAATATTATTTTTTAATTATTATTAAATAATGAGCCTGATATGTTGCTGCAAAGAGTTGACCTAGAACACGTCAACTTCCAGGTTCCAGATTTTTAATTTTGGACTACTGTAACATACAGTATGTGTAACCCAAGAGACTAAAAACCCAAAGGAATATTCCTTGCACTGACTTACCCATCTAGTGGAAAAGTGAGCTTGCATTTATTGACACGCCTTTTCAAAAAGTCAGGAGGTGTTTTTGAAAGGGTAAATTTATTTCCACTCTCACATCCAGCATCGAGTGATACGTGAGCAACAAAACAGTGTGCAGCGTATTGCTATAGGAAAATAATCCACACCGATGTGCTGTAATAAGGCCGGACAGGAAGCAGAGGAGCCTAGTTTATACTTGACTTTGTGTGCATATGCAGAATCAGCTGCGACACAAGCAGCGTTATTCACACACTCACCTGTGTACCTTTTGTACATCTGGAGGATTGAGTGTGACATCCACTATAGCTGGAACATCAGAGCGAAAACATGCCTGTCCATCAGGGTTCCAAGTTGAACGGTAAAGAGTTTAATGATTTTTTTTTTGCACTGTGACATTAAACACACCGATAAGCTTGGTTTCTCTTTAAAACTCTCCACTGCTGTCATGATTGTTGTCATGAGCTGCATCTCAAATCAAAAACTCTGACATTACTTTCAAAAGTACTTAAAAATCTAGAGAATTCAGAAGACTGTTATGCAAAACAATCCTTTCAGTAGGTTTAAAGGCTACATGAGAGGTTTTTAAAATTCATACACTAAGTATAATAAGTAAACTTAAGTGTGTGTGTGTGTGTGTGCGTGCGTGTAACAAAAATGTAAGGGTTTTTTCTAATGCAGTTAAATAATAAAATAACAACTCTTGAGACTCTTTATTCTTATTCTAACTCTAACTCTGCCAGCAAAATAGTGGTGTTGCATCTAAAAGACATATGAAAAGATATTATTCTATTTCATGTCTACCAAAATAAATGTAATACAATTATCCATCCATCCTCCATCCTGCTTATCCTATGCAGGGTCACAGGGAGCCTGGAGCCTAGGGGAACACAGGGCACAAGGCGGGGGACACCCTGTACGAGGATGCCAACCCATCACAGGGCGCAATCACACACACACACACACAC
The DNA here is from genome assembly GCA_022758105.1 of Pangasianodon gigas. Taxonomy (NCBI): domain Eukaryota; kingdom Metazoa; phylum Chordata; class Actinopteri; order Siluriformes; family Pangasiidae; genus Pangasianodon; species Pangasianodon gigas. The sequence continues at coordinate 1,424,518 of CM040463.1, read as the reverse complement.
ACACTACAGACAATTTGGAAATGCCAATCACCCTACAACACATATGTTTGGACAGGGGGAGGAAACCAGAGTACCCAGAGGAAGCCACTGAAGCACAGGGAGAACATGCAAACTCCGCCCACACAGGGGGGAGGCGGGATTCAAACCCCCACCCGCAGAGGTGCGAGGCAAACGTGCGAACCACTAAGCCACTGTGCTCCTGTAATACAATTATAAATTAACAAATTAAAACAAAAAGGAGAAAAAAAACCACAATTACAGTGTGTATGTGTGTGTGTGTGTGTGTGTGATATATATACAGCAACCAAACACTTCTGATAACTCGAGATAGGAATTTTTGGCTACTCTTCTTTGCTTGCATTGTTGAATTGCTTTAATTCAGCCACATTGGAAGGCTTGCAAGCAAGAACTGGCCGTTTAAGGTCCTGCCTCAGCATCTTAACTGGGTTCAAGTCACAGCTTTAACTAGGCCACTTCAAAACCTTATTTTTTTTTCTTTTGGGAAAAAAGGTGGACTTGTGCTTTGGATCTTTGTTTCTTTGTCTTGCTGCATAGCCCACCTGCGCTCGACTGATAATCAGACCTTCTCCTTCAGGGTTTTCTTGTAGACTGGAGAATTAATGGCTCTGTTAATTGAGGCAAGTCACCCAGACAAAGCATCCCCACACCATCCCACTACCACCACCATGTCTGACTGTTGGTATGAAGTTCTTATTATAGAATGCTCTGATAGCTTTTTAACAGTATGTAATGGGAGCCATATCTTCCAAAGGTGCCAGGTATTCACGGTCCAGAATGTGAATGAACACACAAATATCCCACAGTTTGTTTTTGTTTTTTCATCTGTGGCGAAAGATTGAGACACCCTGATCCATGAGATCTACACCGCCCATGTGTTTATTGTACAGACTTAGTAAAAATGGCCTTGGGATTTTCTTGATCATGTTTTTTTTCTCCATCTCCTGTGAGGACTGACCAACACAACAATGAAGCAATATGGATCACAGAGCTGTTTAACCTTCACGTGACAGTGATGTTTTCTGTATTGCTGTCAACACACCAGACACCGCTTCCTTCTCCTTTGAGTTGCTTTTCAGTCTTCAGTTTCAGCTGTGCCCACATGAGTGTGTTCATTCGACATGTGTCACAGATGCTGTGTCGTTGCAGTGTCTGACAGAGTGGACTGGTACAAAAGAAAATGTCAAAAAACATCTTGTAGTTCTTCTTCTGTATGTCATCACAGTGGCACACAACTACAACGAATAGCAATTTGCAGAACTTTATTTAACTCCTGAACTTGTACAGTTCCACACTCAAGTTCATAATCGATCTGCCCCAGATTCCCTGTGGAACTTTCTGGAAAGCTTTCTACAGTATCTAACATGACTGAATAAGCTAAGGATCTATCTATCAAAACAATGATGTATTTCCAAAATCAAGAAAGTGTTGTTTAGAATTGACAACAGTAATATTTTATCAGATTTATTTTAGCTTTTGGGTTTGTTACATTTCAGAAAGATTCTTTGAATCAAAAGCAGCATTTATGTATATATCAAAGTCAACACCTTGAACTCTTTGTCATGTTCCTCAAACCATTCCTGAACAATTTTTGCAGTGTTGCAGGGAGCATTATCCTGCTGAAAGAGGCCACTCGGTCTGCAACAATGTTTAGGTAGGTGGTACGTGTCAAAGTAACATCTACATGAAGGCCAGGACCCAAAGTTTCCCAGCAGAACATTGCCCAGACCATCACACTGCCTACTCCAGCTTGCCTTCTTCCCATAGTGCATCCTGGTGCCATACACACACACACATACTGTATCCATGTGTACACTGGTGGGATCATTTCACACCTCCGGCTGCATATCAGTCTAATTCTATTTTTAAAAGAAAAAAATAGATAAAAGAAAGTATGACAAACGAATAATGCAATATTTGTACAATTAATTTTTGAAGAATTAACCTTATGGTATGCTAGACACGTTTGAAGACAAGCTAATATAAAGAGCTAATACATGCATGTTTAAAAGTTTGAATAAATTTAAAGGCCTAAGCTTTCAAGTTGATCAAACCTCTGGGGTAACAGAAGAACTGTTTAAGAAATAGTCTACATAAAAGCTTCTGACATAAATAATGTCACATTCCAGTAAAAAGATTAGTATAAAGCTGGGTATGTTAAATGGATAATTGAATGCTGAGATATTGCATTTCCAACATTAATGAAAAGGTTATTGTTTAAAAGCAGATAATTAACTGATATAGGAGTCGGATCATTCATTATAAATTGGACTCAGATATGTAAGTAGTAATAAAATTAATTCACGCATTTAATCTTCTACTGTGCCTATTTCCATCCTTGGCTTTAGGAGAGCAGTGAAATAAATATTAACATTTTAATCTCAGTCTTGCACATGCACAGGGTTAAGCATGTATATACACGGCCCAGCATTAGGACGTTATTATACTTATATGGAAACACAAATTCAGCAGATCAGACAATTATTATTATTATTATTATTATTATTATTATTATTATTATTATTATTATTATTACATAACATTGGTCTCCAGGTATAAATACTGGAATATGGCTTCAGCTTCAGTTCCAAAATTTTTAATTTTTAATTTTGTTCATTAAAGGTGTTGTTCTTGTTGGTTATTCGATTTTACTCAGTGATGGTGTGAGCAATTATTAATGCACATGTGTTGATAATAATGTTCCAGAGAAACAAGACATCATGGACAAAAGTCCTCCCTTAGCTGTTTTCTGTCCAACACGCAGTATTGGGTCAGCATTAATAAAGTAAACAGTGGTAGAGTAAAAGTATCAGCGTGGGAGGCTTTACAGTAATTTAATTTACAATAACACAATAGTACACATGATGTAGGAGGCTATAAGATGTATTTCTTGTGGCTGAACAGAAAACCAAAGAATAAAGATAGAAAGAATAAAAAAATAAATAATTAGCCACGATCCATCACTCAGAGCTTTAAGGAAGCAGACATCTCAAAAGTAGAATAAGTTGGAAACCACCGTGTCTCTTCAGAACTCAGAAGTATGCTGAGTTAATAAAAATAATAATTCTGAAGTTCATAGCCCTGCAACAACTGGCTCTACTGCTTCCATGTAATTTCTGCCCAATTGCATCCTGGGTGAGGTGTTCCACTTCCAGGAGTATCGTATAACATCTCCTGATTGGAGCAAACCAGCGAAATGGCTTATGTATTGCCTGTTCACACTTTTTTCAAGATTCAAGAGTTTATTTGTCTTATAACTTGCAGTGAAATGAAAACCTGGCCTACTCCTCTTTAGACTGTGCATTAGATACTAAATTAAAATTAAAAAATCAGAAATGAATAAAAAATAAGAAGAAATATGATAAGAAATAAGAAACGTGAAATATATGTACAGGAATGTGCAAAAGGGATGTTCAAAATATGCAGTATGTTACGTGTAGTAACGATGCAAAGTGCAAGGTGCAGTGTGTGGAGTGTCAGTGGAGTGAAGAGGGACTGTAGAGTCCTTGTGAGTCCTAAGGGGTCTAGAATAGAATAATGAACAAACCCACATGCTGGCATTTATAATGTTAACACCGTGATATTTTTAGCTCCATGTGGTGGAGATCTGTGAATTTTTCAGCCCCGGTTATCCCCTTATTTATCCCATCAATGCAAAGTGCACATGGAGACTGCAGAGTCCTGAGCAGCAGGTGGTTTCATTAACCTTCACGTCAGTCAGGTAAGAAATGACTTTCTCCATGTCCTTATCTCGATGCTTACAATTTATTAATGCTACATTGTGCTTAGCCTGTTTACTATCATACTAGTTGCAGTACATTGTGCTTAAATGAAACTTCTTCAGTTTGGAGCAGTGCTGTGATTTATCTACGTGTACATCTCCAGCAGCAGATTCATGACCGTCGTTTCCTCCAGTGATCGCGGCTGGGCTCAACAAGGCTTTCGGCCAGAATGGACCTTTATTCGTATGTTTCAGTTCAATTTACACCATCAGCCAAGCCTTTTTTGGTAACACTTTATTTGAAGGGTGCCTTTATAATGCCTTTATTGCACATTCATTAGCATTTCCTAAATATCTTGTAAAGCAGTGCTGGAGAATTTCTAAAAGGCTTATGTCAAAAGATGGAGGTTTTATGCAACTTTATGCATGTTTTCAACATGAGAAAACAAGAAGCATCAATTATCATTATAACTTTACTGAGTGAGGTACTGTAATTGAGTTACTGTCCTTGCTTTTGCTTTTTTTGTTTGTTTGTTTGTTTTTTGTTACTAACACTTTGAGAAAGTTGTTCTAATGTAAATTTGATTAATACTCCTATAAGAAATAGACATCGTACGTACATCTCTCAAAAAAGTAAGAGGGCAGGTGGACACATTTTTGCCAATACTTTATTACGGCATTTATTTCTACTTCTTATAGGAGGATGGAACTGAATCCTCTGTCCATTTGTATTAAACTGATTATTCCAATGCAGACTCTTATTTACGACGCCCACACACCAGGCAACTGAAGTGTTTATTTAACTGTGTATTTAAAAATTTATTTCATTTTAAATTTTCATTTTTCATTCCCTGTAATGTTTCTAATCCCTGTTTATAACACTGTTATGAAGCGTAAATTCTCAGCTTCTAGGATTGCTTTATAAAATGTTTATGCAGCAGCTTTTGAAATTGGCTTGTTCCATTAAGTATTAAAAATGAAAGAGTTAAACTTGCTCTTAAAAAAAAAAAAAAAAAAAAAAAAAAAAAAAAAAAAAAAAAAAAAAAAAAAAAAAAAAAAAAAAAAAAAAAAAAAAAAAAAAAAAAAAAAAAAAAAAAAAAAAAAAAAAAAAAAAAAAAAAAAAACCCATACAGCCAGAAATGTAAATTCTGTAATCACATGCTGGGCTGCAGCTTAGATGTATCTGGTGTGAATTTGGGGTTAGTGGAGAGATCTGTGTACAGAACAGCACAGATTTCAGTTCAAGAAAACAGTAGACAGATCTAAACACAGGATTATAAATTTTTGTTGATTAAAAAATTGGAAATAAGGGTACGGAATTGACAATACAAAACAACATGTCTATGCTAAACTGGTGTTAATAACTTTCCATTACATTTTAGGAGCCTCATCGATCCAGCGCAAAAATAAAGAAGCAAAATTCTGATATCAAACATGTCATGGCTCCATTTTAATCATTTTGGAGTAAAAAAGGGCATTATATAGTTTCCTTTTTGAGCAAAATTACAATCTGTGATGCATGTTAAGTTGTTTATAAATTATTGGATTTTATTTTCCACCGAATGTTTCCTGCATCTGCTTAAAAGACTGGCACAAAAGTGAGGAGGAATTTTGGATCATTTCTCCCAACAAAACTGTTTCATTTCATTCTTTAGCCAGTCTTTAGTACATTTACTTGTGTGCTTTGGGTCCTTGTCTTGTTGCATTACCAAACATCTCTAAGCTTTAGGTTATGGACTGTTGCCCTGACATTCTCCTGTAAAAATGTCTTGACAGAGTTTTGAATTCATTGTTCCCTCAATGAGTGCATGGTGTACAGGCCCTGAGGCAGCAAAGCAGCTCCAAACCATGATGCACCCTGCACCATGCTTCACATTTGGGATGAAGTTTTGGTGTTGGTGTGCTGTGCCTTTTTCCTCCAAACATAGTGTTGTGGATTTTTACCAAAAAGTTCAACTTTTGTCTCATCTGTCCACAGAACATTTTCCCAAAAGTGTTGTGGAACATCCAGGTGGTTTTGGGTAAACTTAAGACATGCCACAATGTTTTTTCTTTTTTTTTTTTTTTTTTTTTTAGCCAGCAGTGGTTTCCTTCCTGGTGTCCTTCCATTAACACAATTTTTTGTTCAGTGTTTTTCCTGATAGTGGACATATGAACGAAGACTTTTGCAGTTTGTAAAGTTTTCTGCAGGTCTTTTGTTGTTACCCTTGCACTCATTTTCACCTCTTTCAGGATTGCCTGTTGCGCTCTTGGTGTGACCTTTGCAGGACACCCACTCCTAGGGAGCGTAGCAACAGTCCTGAATTTCCACCATTTGTCATCAATTTGTCTTATCATGGATTGCTGAACACCCAGGTTTTTAAAAATGCTTTTATAGCCTTTTCCAGCTTTTTTCATCTCTAAAACACACCATCTACAATCCTGTGAAAGTGGATGGGATCGAGGCATGGTTCAGACTACGCACATGTTCTACAGAAGAACAGATTTGTCAGTAACCAGACCTTTGTGTGTCTTTATTTAAAGGGCAAAGCACCTGTACAACCCATATGTCCAATCTCATCTCCTTAATTGAAACACCTGATTCCAATTTGCTGTTGGTTAGCACAGAGATTCACTTACTTTTTACTTTTTACAATATGCTCGATAAAGACATGAAAACTACTACTGTACATGTGTTATTAGATTAGTCAAATTCTGTTTGTCTATAATTGTGACTTAGATGAAGATTAAACCATGTTTTATGTGTAATTAATGCAAAAAAAGAACTGGTAATTCTAAAGGATTTACAAATTTTTCTTGCAACTGGTCCTGAATCACAGCAGTTGGAGCACACTAAGCTCCGCCCCACTAGAACTGACTGCCATGTGTATGGGTCTAAATGGGCCAAAATGATTAATTTCCACCCAATCGTCAGCAGATCACGAGTCCCGACAATACCACAGCCGTCGATGGCTGGATGGCAAGAGAGAAAAACTGTCCATGTTCTCTGGGTGGGAGGGGCACACTCTCTCTCTCGCCTGTCAATCACAGCAACAATAGCTAGCAACACGGGTGTCTGTGAGCTCATGTATGCAGAAGAAGCCAGTTAGCACTTTCCTCCTAATGTGTTGGAAGAAACCAGTTTTCACTGTAAACTTTATTTTACAAGCGATATGCTTGGCTTTAAGCACGAAAACCAATCAGGATCCAGAATTCATCAGCGCTGTGGGTTAAAATATAATCCCACTTTTTCATATTTACAGGTCCGGAGGAGTCCGCGACCTAGACGGAGGACAAGGAGTGAACTCACGGCGACTGATCAGTTAATTAAATAACTCCACTGGATCATTTCACTGAGCTTCTTCTAATAAAGCATTCTCTAAAGGCACAGCAGTGTGGTGAAGTGTGTGTTATGGTGAAGAATTCATTATTTACCTGTTAAAGTCAACAATAACTGCAGAAACACGGGACACCATTTTAATTTATTAACATTTAACACCAATTTCACCAGAAGAGCAGTTTCAATACATCATCGTTCAGATTAGAGGTTTCATATGAAATAAAATGAAGTGCGACGTGTTATTTAGAGCACCACAAACATTACAGGTAACATTTACAGCATGGCACATTAGAGAGAGAGAGAGAGAGAGAGAGAGAGAGAGAGAGAGAGAGAGAGAGAACAACATTTAGGATTTAGGAGGAAAGAAGAAAAAATTGTGATAAAGAAAAGACCGGCCTGTCACAACCATTACATGACTGACTAATCATAATCATTTCAGCTGAAGTAACTTGTTTTGCAGATGTACCCCAACATTAAATGTACCTATAAACAGATAAAAAGTATTACATTCTTTAATAAATAAAAAATTCTAATCATTGGCAAATTGCTCTGGTATGAGAGGAATATAACACTTGGGGCCATGCTGTTATAGGAAACCACTTCATGGTGGTAACAGTAACTCCACTTCATTACATCGCAATGTCGTTGATTACTTTCCTGTAACAGCAGGACATACGGTGTTTTACTTATTACGTTTTTTCGCGCGGTACACTTTTATACAAATGTTTATGCTTGTATTATAAAAGTGTCCATTGTTTTGTGACAATTAATCATCAGCCGAGTTTTAATAATCGTGACAGAGCCAAATATACGAACATATACAAAGATTAAAGAGGAAAAAAAACGAGAGACAGATACTGAAATAAGGGAGAGATTGATAGATAGATAGTAAAAAGAAAAAAAAGGAAATGGTAAAACTTCATATTGAAAGAAGAAACACAAAAAAACGATAGCATGAAAGAGGCAGGAGAAAAAGGAGAGATACGAAAAGAAAGAGAGAAACAGAAGATAGATACATTGCTTGACAGTGACAATGAACATGTTAGCAATGAGTAGACCTAATGCTAACCGCTAATTTCACCCTTTGCTAGCAGGCTACTCTTGGTTTCGCCACGATGTTACAGTTTCACACTTTTTTCAGCTTGCATTGTTCAAATCACTCTACACTGATCACTAGTGGGCGTGTCCTATATTTGCTGCCAGTTGCTATGGTTTCTTAGGTAGCGCCAGGGAGGAATATCTGCCCAAGCTAGCTACAGAATGTACACAAAACCACTTACTTGACCAAGTATTCGTGTATTAAAGGTGTCTGTGCCGCATGCCTATATAGTCAGGTCTTTTTCATATAATTTGCCCCACCCATCAAACAGTGGCTCCGCCTCCTGCCACTATAAACTGCGGCTCTCAGGAGAAAAAGAAAAAAAAAAAAAGAAAGAAAGAAAGAAAGAAAGACTTCTGGCTAATTTGGCAGTGTGAATAAATTAGACACCCGAAAGCTAAACAGCAGTGGAGCTGTGTTATAATTTAAAGGAAAACTGCATCCTGAAAGACATTAAATATGTTCATACTGAAATATTTGAGGTGTGTTTAGCGATTCTGGTGCTGACTTGTTGGTTGGTGAGGCTCTTCCTGTATTCCTGGGAGAAGTTAGCAACTGTGTGTCTCTCTGACATCACAGATGGATGCTGTTATTGCTAGCAAAGTTACGATGGCATTCAACAGAAGAAAACATTCGACAGTCTTAACGCAATCAGTGATAACTCTGAGGTTGCACTGGATGGAAAGTAAAACCTTGTGGTTGAGTCCCAGCATTCTGAACTCTCTATCCTGATTGGCTAGTTGACTATCACTTCATCTCAGGGGGCGGAGCTTGGTTTCTGAGGTCACTATACAAACTGAAGATGAATAATCACTTTTGACTTGCAGCTAATTACACCATGGCCAAAAAAAACTGGCCAAAGTGAGGAGGTTGTTTCTATGGAAACCATCAATACGTATTTAGCATACAGTTATGGTACAAAACTGGACAGCAATGGGTCGTTTAGCCAAAATCTCCGACACCCAAAGTGTTTTATTATTGCAACTGTATCCAAAAGGGCTAAATTGAGAGGAAGTGGACAAGGGTGCATTAAAAACCAAATCACAGCTTGCACGCCATCTTGATTATTCAGTGGATGTAGATGATTAGCCGTGATGAACCACCAATACAGTGACATTATGAATGCAGAGTGCCTTCAAAGTATGTTGTTTGTTAAAAAATAAATAATAATATGTTAATCAAGTTATAAAAACACCTATTAATTGTTTACTTAACTTCTGGGTTTTTAAGACTTGTCATAATTGCTTCTAAATCTACAGAATCAGCAGGAAGGCCACACTCCACCTAAAAAAACCTGTGTAAAATCAAAAGGTATATGAAATTATTTCAGGCACCATTTACCTAAATCTAGCACGGATTAAAAGCAAGCTAAGGTTAAACCCCAAAGCAGACTGTCGCAAATATAAAATTAATTTTAAACCGACAATTCGGCTAAAATTTAAATGTCCACAGAGTCCCTTCAAGATGTTGCCAATCAGCCGAGACATGTTTGGTGACAAGTTTGCTTCCAAGCTAAAGTAGCTATCAAGTGGACGTTGTCCACTCACTGCAAAAGATTAATAACTACAGGCCAGAAGCACTTATGAAGATCTTGGAGGTGCTCCTCCTCAGACTTCTCCAGCCTTTGGTCCTGGACCATCAGGACCTTGTACAGTTTGGCACACATGGGTGTGGAGGATGACCTGATCTACATGCTCTACAGACCCACTGTCAGGAACATGTTCTTTGATATCTGCCTCTCCAACTAGGGAACAAACTCGATGCCTCTATAATGATTTGGATCATGGACTATTTGACCAACTGGCCACAGTTGGTAATCAGGCAATCGTCCTGACCTTCTTCCTATCAGACTTTCAGAACAACAAAATTTTGTACCACCTGCAGAAGTTCTCTGATGGATCCTCCATTGTCGGGTGTGTCCACAATGGAGACAAGTCAGTGTACAGGAGGCTGGTGGAGATATTGCGGTGCAAGGAAATGCAACACAGAGGAAGTGGTTGTGGATTTTCAAGATTGTTTGACCTCCTACAGTTAGGAGTGGAGAATGACCTACATGCTCTAATGAGCCACTGTCAGGATCATGTTCTTTTTTTTTGGTTTCTCCAGTGAATTCAACACCTCCTGCTTCTCCAACCCGGGAACAAGTCTGATGCCCCTACGGAATCCTGTATTGCAAACCATCTAACCATCAGAATACCATTTTGTGAGGCTCCAGAATTGTGCATCAGAGGCGGTGATGAGCAGCACTGGGGTTCCACCATTGTAAGGTGCTTCCACAATGGAGACAAGTCAGAGTACAACATACAGAAGGCTGGTGAAGGTCTTGTGGTGTAGGGAAAAGCACCTCCAGCTCACCAAATGCAAGACAAAAGAACTGGTGGTAGACTTTTGGTGTGTTAAGAATCCTGCTCTTTGGTTTCTCCAGTACCTTCACTTTCTGACAAGGGAACAACCTTCTATCTAAAGTCTCTTCTATCTACAGGCATCTACAGTCTCCTGAATTGCCAACCATCTAGGCAACCATTTGTGAGGCACCAGAACTGTGTGTTAGAAGTGGTGGTGAGCACCATGGGGAACCATCGTCTCCCTTCTCCGGACATCCAGAGCACCACCAGTTTGTACCACCAGCAGAATTCTCTGGTGCCACCTCCAATGCAAGGTGCGCCCATAATGGAGACAAGTCAGAATACAGAGTACCTGAGGCTGGTGGAGGTCTTTCAGAAAATCCTTCAAGCTGGTGGAAGAAACCACATCAGCATCAGCAAGAAGATTAAGGCGACACCACTGTTGGATAATTTGTACATATACATTTAGCGCACCATACTAAACTGGAGGCTATAAGCTTCTGGTATATGTTGGCTAGCTGGAGCCATGTAGCTCCAGTGCAAAAAGAAAACATCTCATTTGCTCGTTTGACGGATGCTTTTACCCAAAGTGACTTACAATTGAGAAGGGATAGAACGGGGCACTGGAGAGTTAATGGTCTTGTTGAAGAACCCAACAGTGGCAGCTTAATGGAGCTGGGATTTAAACTCACAGCCTTCTAATCAATAGCCCAGTGCCTTAACCACTGAGCCACCACTGAGCCACCACTTCCCACCGAATGACTGACAACATCTTTGGTAAAAGCAGACACTGTGGACATTTTCGGACATTTTGTGGAACTGTCGCTTTAAAAACTGTTCAAGTTTTACATCTAAACACCACTTTATCAACTACAACCGTTCATTCAATACTAGCCATGTGTCGATATACTTTCATACCACAATAATTACCTCAACTTTTATCACGGCATATGATATCATCACCATACCGTACGTACCTCACTACCATCATCTGCAACCCTCAGAAGCTCCATAACAATATCATGCATCCTTACTCTCATGATAACTGATTATCAACACATGCCTTATTCAATACTCATAATCACAGTTCCCATTGTGAGCTAGATCAGGGAGGCATGGGTATCCAGTAGCTGCCTGGTTAAACAAAATAATAAAAAAATCCACAAAAATCTACACAATGTACATAAAAGTTTCACATATTTAACTTCTTATAAACAGGAAAAATAGAAGAAAAAACAAGTTATAAATTACTTAGCATATACTTTTTTCTATTCTGATCTGCTCCTTCTTGATATCCTACATCCTGGCATCTTGAGCAGAGGATAAAACAGGAAGTGGAACCCCAGCCGGTCCCATCCTGATCATCCTTACATGTGCTGCTCTCTAGTGAAGTGTTTAGTTTTTGTTTTTTTGTACAAAACACAATTCTGCATCCTGTGTGACAGCAGTTCAATCCAAAACAGGAAGTTTAAAGTGAAACCGGGTGGTGGGTGCATCAGTAATTTATGTTCTGTGAGCAATTTCAGTCAATGCCTACAAAGTCACGGTGGAAAAATGACACACCCTCCACACTGGTTCTGTCAAAACATTCTGAGCCTCTGTTTGTAAAAGTGAGGGGGAAAAAAAAAAAACACTTCCTGTTTATGATCGTCTGATTGAACTGTGCTGCTTCACCCCAGAAGTGGAACGCCAGCTGCCATTTTTTTTTTTTTTTTTTTAAACATAAATGGAATGAGAGACATCGGTGTATCCTTCACCGAATGTGTCTCATTTCCCAGATCTGTACATAACTACGATATCCTACAGTAACGCTGAATGGAAAAACTTCCGGTCTCTTCCAAGTTCCGGAGATTTACTGTTTGTGCTGTCCTCGGGCGAAGTGGCAGGCGAAGTCGTACCTGTTCCTGCACCTGTGGCCGCAAATGTTACACTGGAAGGGGTTTTCGTAGCCATGGCAACCCATGTGAATGGTGTAGAGGACGTTATCGGGGAAGTAGATGTGGCAGTGGGGGCAGTGCTGGAGCAGCTGAGGCTCGTGGCTCGGGTTCGGCGTTCCCGGCTGGCTGTTAGTGCCGCTGTTACTGGGCGTGCTCGTCCGGTCGCTGCACTGCCCCCCGTGGGCCGCATCCCGAATGTCCGGCGTCGACGTGAGAGTAACGATGGGACAGGAGACGTTGCTGGAAATGGCAGCAGATGGTTGTATGAGGAAAGAGGGTTTCTCTTCGGGTAGGGAGTCCGCACCGGGAGAAGCCGGCGTTTCCGACGGGAGGCTGGAAAGTTGTCCGGCCAAAGCGGAGAGCTGATTGAGTGGGTTGTGTTCCAAATCATTCGTTTTCTCTACATCTTTTGCGGCCAAGCTGACGTAGGGACTGTGCAGATTGCTCCTCTCGTCGCTAGCGCCAACGTTGTCGTCAGTGTCGTTTTTCCTGTGCAGGCCTAGGTCGACTAGGATGCGGCGACCGTACGCGAAAGCCCCGCCCCGTTTGGACAGCGCTGAGATTGTTCGGCGGTGGGAAGGAGGAGCCGAGCGGGTGCCCTTGCTGGGGAGGATTTTGTGGCGTCGGCGGCGGTGGTGCGAGAGGTTGCTGCGGTCACTGCAACGGAATGCGCACAGCTCGCATTTATATGGTTTCTCGCCAGTGTGAGAGCGCATGTGGGCCTCCAGGTGGCGCTCATACGCCGAGGCGAAGGGACAAAGATGACAACGATGAGGTTTTTCACCTGAGAGAGAGAGAGAGAGAGAGAGAGAGAGAGAGAGAGAGAGGTTAACCAAACCTTTACTGTAATGTTAAAAAACATATACCCAAACCTCTCAAAGTAAAATGTTTAAGGTGAAATATTTGTGATACGATAGAGTTTTGGGTATTTGTTTTTTCACACACTTCTTTTTAAAAATTCAACACCAACTCATCTTCAAAATTCTCACATAAAACTCGATTAATACACCATATCTCAGAAAAACACTCCACATTATTTATAAGTTTGTAATATAAAAACTCAATTTTTAACCTTCCAGCCACTAAACTCTTTAACATCCCCTCAGAATCTGTGGAGGCAAGCTGTAGACCTTCATTTTTCCGTGTTTTCCAAATTGCTAACTTTGTAGTTCCTAACAAGTAATTCAAAAAAACACTCTTTCCGTCTACTTGAATATCTATATTTAATTCCCCCGATGAGCACTTTATCAGAAACCTCCTCCTCAAATCTCTGGAACCAGGATTTACGCAATTTAAAAAAGACCAATTAGTCTTAGATATTTTAAAAACAAATGCTCCAAATTCTCATCTTGTTGACAAAACCTACACTCCACACCCACTGCTGTACTCAGGTGCACCACATGTCTGTTTGTAGCTATTGTCCCATGAATAAGCCTCCACTGTAGATCAGCCTTCCGCTTTTCTTTGGGAGGCTTATACAGGGCTCTCCACCTCTCCACCTCCACCTCACGAGAAAGTCTGGTCCTAACAAATCTGGCCACTTCGATGCTCTTTGCTGTCTCAGTGAATTCAAATGCGTAACTTTCCCAGTAATGTAGTACAGTGCTTTCTTGGATATAGACTCAAAGTCTCCCAACTGAGGGGTTTTGAGGGATAAAATTGAACAAGCACCTTCTTCTTCCTGTTCCTCACTAATAGCTGGAGCAATCATAATTTTTGGAAAATCCTGCTCGTCTGCTTTGTCCTGTAGATGTCCTCTTACAATGACGTTCCTGTATAAATAAGATGTGTTGAACTGTAATCGTGTCACCACTTTAAGGGTCTCCTCAGCTCTCCATCCATTCTTATCTAAGAGATGCCCAAGCTTTGTGACACCATTCCTTAAAAGACATGCTCGTACATTTGCTGAAGACAACAGTCTAGCATGAATAATTGGATTAAATAATAAAGGTTCTTCAAAAGCCTAATCCTCTCACTCATTTACAGTCCTTTCCACTTCTAAAATGATCTTCCAGGCTTGAATCATTGACCTATAAAATGGTGTGAGCTCAGACAGACTCACCTCATCACTCTTTAATAAAAATACATGCATATTAAGTCTGAGGTTACCTGCTCTGTTCAGGATTAAACATGCAGTTTGCGTCCACGCTAAATCTTTATGACAGAGCAGTCTCTGTACCGCTTGTAACCAAAAGGCACAAATGTGGCTCTTGATATCCACCAGGCCTTGACCTCATTCTTGAATTGGTAGAGAAAGTGTTGAAGCCCGTATCCAATGCTGTCCACTCCAAAAAAAAAAAATGTACAATTGTTCTCTGTACTTTACAAATCAGTTCATCAGGTGGTTCCATGACAATTACCTTGTGCCATAAACTAGAAGCAGCCAGATTATTCACCACCAGAACCCTGCCTCTGTACGACAATTGTGGTAATGGCCATTTCCATTTAGACAATCAGGCTGACACCTTTTCCAGCAGTCCATCCCAATTTTTGGCTTGAAACCGAAAAAACTCCCAACACTTTTAACCCATCCCGTCCCCATCTCAAACCACTGGGAAGCTGTAGGGGGCCGATTCCATTCCCAATAATATAACATTCGCTTTTTTCTCCAATTAACTTTGGCTGTGGAGGCTTTTTCATACTGCTTAATACCTGCATTTAAAATTGCAATATCATTCTGTTCAGAAATAAAAACTGTTATATCGTCAGCGTATGCTGAGAGATACACGTAAAAACTTTTTTTTAGCACCTGACATTGAGACTCCTTTAAGTTCTCTCCTAAGCTTACACAAAAGAGGTTCAATAGCCAAACTATACAGCTGTCCTGACAGAGGACAACCCTGCCTAATCCCTCTTGGAACATACTGGAACACTAAGTCCTCCACCCACTTTTACAATTACAGATATTGATTATACAGCAATATAATAAAAGATATAAAGTTATCACCAAAGCCAAAATCTTCCAACACATTAAAACGATAATTGTGATCAACCTGTCAAAAGCTTTCTCTTGATCTGTTGAAAGAACACCCAAGTTAGAATTGTTAAGACGACCAAAATCAATAACATCACGGATTAAAAAAAAGATTGTCCATAATTGACCTTTCTGGACTACGATATGTCTGATCCTTCTAAATCAATGAACTTAAGTAACCTTTAAGTCTCTTTGCCAAACATTTTGACAATATCCTGTAGTCCACACAGAGCAAAGAAAATGGCCTCCGGTTTTTTAAGAGCCCCAGATCACCTTTTTTTGGCAGTAGGGAAAGAACTGCATGCCAACAGCTAACTGGAAATATCTTACTCTTGAGGTATTCCAATAATACTTCATGATAATCCTTCCCCCAAAACCCCTCAAAACTGCTGGTAAAACTCATCTATTCCTGGAGAACGTCCAGCAGATGGCTGCTTCATTAGCTCTGAGAACGTAATTCCACCATCTAGGGTCTTTTTGTGTTCAGACTCCAGCTGTGGTAGGATCACAGTTCTCAGCGCTGTATAAAGAGGTATAAAAGTCCACTGCTAGTTCTCTCATTTCCATTGTGTCTGTTGTTATTGTTCCAATAGGACAGTGAAGATCATCTGCAGAAGCATCTGCTTCTGATGGACAGGCTTTCTTTCCAGATTAAAGAAAAATGTACTTGGGGCATCCATGTCCTTAATGGAGCAAAATCTTGACCTTATTAAAGCTCCTTTTACTTGCTCCAACAAAAAAAGATCCAGGTTCATCTTTCTTCTTGTTTAAAACATCACTCTTTACAATCTTATTATTAATAAAGTCACTTTCTAACTTATCAGTGTCCTTTTGTAGTTTTTGTACAGTTGCCTTTATCCTTGCAGCGGTGTGAGAGGTATCACTTTGGCAAAAATTTTTAATTTGTACTTTGCCTACATCCCACTTCTGACTAAGATTTTCAAAATTACTTTTTTCTTTTTCCAATTTACCCACAACACTTTAAAACTATTACAAAATTAAACATCCTGCAACAATTTCATGTTAAAATGCCAAAAGTGTCTGGGCTGTAACATATGTTTCATTTCATTAGAAGTATTTATTACTCTATTGTTCCATGTTCTGCCCATATATAATCTATCTAATCTAAGCTTATTAGCCACTATTTTAAGCCATGTATACTGTCTTAGTCCTATATTTCTCTCTCTCCATATATTTATTAAGTCAAATTCTTTAACCATTTTAGAAAGAACCGCACTCGATAGGCCATGAGCCTCCTCTCCATTCCTGTCAACTACAAAATCTATATACATCCATTTTCACTGAAATTTTGAAGAGCATTTATCAGTTTCATAAAAACTTCCACTCTTTTTGGAGCATAAACATTTATGAATACAAAACAACACCTCTATTCTCAATCCTGCCTTTTTTCAATCTCTTTAATAGCCAAAATATTTATATTCAAACTTTTAGAGTATAAAACCTGGCTACACCTGCACTGGCATGTGATCCATGACTACATACAAGTTTGACTACATACTGAGATTATTGCTATTTTTGTCCTGTCTCTTCCCCCATTTATATTTATAGAGGAAAAGACAAGAATAATGAGTAAAGACAGCAGAAGAGAACACAGTAAAAAAAAAGTCATCCAGTGTAATTTATTCATTTATTTGAAATAGGAGTTTTGTTTCTTCCCAATTTCGTTAACATTTTCCTCAGTCTAAATCTTTTTTTTCCTACTTACAGCCTCGTAACTTGCGTAACTCGCTGTAACACTACATTTTTCTACATCTGGGAAAAAATCTTTCACCTCTACAGTCTTCCTAAATGTTTCATCCAGAAAATCATTAATTTTCTGGATTGGATTTTTTGTGAATCCATTTATTTCTGTAAAACTGCTTTGTGACAATGTCCATTGTTAAAAGCGCTATACAAATAAAATTGAATTGAATTGAATTAATTTACTGCAACGTATACCAATCATCAACTTGAGATCCAACTTCAGAGATATCAGAAAACGCATCATCCTCTCTCACACCTTCATCATTCCCCACTTCAGAACGATTTGACGACAACTGTGTTTGTACCACATTAACCTGTTCATCCTCTTTTTCATTTATTTGGTCAACCACTTCCTTATTTCCAATTACATCTGTTCTTACAGTATTTTCAGCAGCACATTTACATTTCCTTCAATAATTATTTCTTCATTTCTCATACTATCATCATTCAGCTCTATGTCACTTCACCACTATTTTTTGTTGCCTGAGATTGTTCTTCATTGGATTTTTTTCAGAAATTGCATTTGAGTTGGGTACATTACTCGCCGTAACTCCACTACTACCAGCTTTGTGGCCTAAATCTCCACATTCATTTCACAAGCATTTCATTCTAACGTGCTGGTGTAAATCAGGTATGGCTTCCCTTCGTTCCACACACGAAAAGACAGATCTAACTCAGGTTCATTCAGAAACATCAGAGCCTGTCTTCTAAAAGACATCACGTGCTTTAAAGCCGAGTTTTTACACCAAGTGGAACCATTTTGATTGCACTTGCAAACTTACCAAAGCATGCGAGTCCCTTCTCAATTTCTTCATTTCTGATGAACGGAGGTACACTAGAAATAATAACTTTGGTTGTGGGAGTAACAAGCAGTGAGACAATAAACACCATATACCTGAACTCCGCTACTTATTAGACGATTTACCAGATTTTCCTCTTTTACGAAAATCACCACGGCTTTATTCATCCTTGAAGCCGAACAAATATTCTCTGATCCCCCAACACTACCGACACATCCTCCACCGTCACGCCGGGTTCAGGTGCACACCTGACACCATGACGGAGCGAGAGATGCGGTACACCCTCCTGTAGAGGGGACGCCATCCCGACCGCCACAAAAAGTCCGCAACTTTAAAAAAACAAAGTTCCTGCTATTGTTTTACTTATTTTCCAAATATTCTTTTACATTTGAAAGGAAAAATAGAAAAAGAAAAACAGCAAAAGTTTCCCAAACGAATGCCCTCTCACCGTGTACACCCTCACACACAACCGAAAGCTCCCAGCATGCACGGAGAGAGAGAGAGAGGGAGAGAGAGAAAGAAAGAGAGTGAGAGAGAGAGAGTGCATGAGAGAGAGTGAGTGAGTGAGTGAGTGAGTGAGAGAGAGAGAGAGAGAGTGCATGAGAGAGAGTGTGAGAGAGAGAGTGCATGAGAGAGAGTGTGAGAGAGAGAGTGCATGAGAGAGAGAGAGAGTGCATGAGAGAGAGTGAGTGAGTGAGAGAGAGCGAGAGAGAGAGTGTGAGAGAGAGAGTGAGTGAGTGAGAGAGAGCGAGAGAGAGAGTGTGAGAGAGAGAGAGAGAGAGAGAGAGAAAGAGAGAGTGTGAGAGAGAGAGAGAGAGAGAGAAAGAAAGAAAGAGAGAGAGAGCAAGAGAGAGAGAGAAAGTGAGTGAGTGAGTGAGAAAGAAAGAGAGAGA
>CM040463.1:1371582-1390550 GCA_022758105.1 Pangasianodon gigas | reverse complement strand
TTTTACTCCTCCATCCCTTCCTACTCTTTGCATCATTTCTCCTTTCCATTCTTCTTCTTCTTCTGCTTCTTTCCCCTTTCTTATCCTTCTTTTTTCCTTTCTTCCTCTCATCCTCCTTTTCTTCCTCTTATTGTCTCTTCTTCTTCTTCTTCTTCATATTTTCCTTCTCATCTTTTACTCCTCCTCTCCTTAACACCCTCCTCTTTTCCTGCACTTCTTTCTTGATCTTCTCCTTCCTTTACTCTTCTTGTCCTCCTCATCCTCACTTTCTTTTGCTCTCTCTTTCTTTATCCATCATTTCCCCCTATCATTTTCCCTTTTTTCTTTCTTCCTCTCCTCTTAATTTTCTCTATTTATATAATCTTCATCCTCTTCTTCTTCTTCTTCTTCTTCTTCTTCACTCCCCTTCATCCCTTCTCTACTTCTTCATTCTTTCCCCTTTTCTTTCTCTTCTTCTTCTTGTCATCCTTTTCTTCTCCCCTATATTTCCCCAAACTTCTTGTACTCATCTTCTAATTCAGTTACATCTTCTATTCACTTGTCCTTCCTCTGATTTTTTTCCCTTCTCTTTTCTCCTCCTCTTCTGCTTTATTCCTCTCATTTTCTCCTCTCTTTCGTCTTCTCCATTTCTTTATCTCCTCTTTTAAATAATTACATTACACAGTGTGTGTGTGTGTGTGTGTGTGTTGCGTTAGAAGTCTCGCGCTATGCGCATATTGGCAGTGATACCACACACACACACACACACACACACAGAGTGAATAGCTGTTTAATAAAAGTGTCGTCCCGCAGATGATGTGACTTTACGAGGCGGCGCGCGATAAAACCCGCCGCCGTCGCTTGAGGAAGTGTGCACGCGCCCGTGCTCGGTATTACGGTGGCCTATTAAAGTCTCGCGCGGAGAGACATTTACACTAAACAGTGACATCCCGCTTCTGCTCGCGCTCACAGAGACAAAGGAGGAGGGGGAAAAGCGACACGAGCCATGACGGATTACACAATTACTGTGAAATGTGTGGCGTTTTCACATCCATGCAAAGCTGCGCGGGTCCTCCCTTTTTACCGTGAGTTATTACCGCGCGGCGCGAGCCCAGTGATGAAGCGATAATCAATTCCTGTGACTGAGGCTCGAGGGAGCAACAATGATCACTTCTGCCGGCCTGCGCGTGATGAAATGATGGCACTTTAAAGTGTGATGGATGCGCAGCGCGCGCTGTGTGACTTTAAAGGAGCTTTATATGAACCCGAAAAGTGGCCGCGTGGAAGAAAAATGGGACCCGAAGGGGCGTGTCCGGGGTTTTCAGACACGGGGTGGCAAAGGGGTGGGGGTGGCAAAGGGGTGGGGGCAACAGAACACTACGCGAGTTTTCCCACTTGCACCTTTTTGGACTTGAGTCCATGTTCACCAAGAGTCCGGTGTGATCTCTGGTCCACTTCACCATAGACACCAAGCCAACTCTTTTCAGGGAAAAGTAGCTCGTGCATGCTCGAAAAGTCGCTAGATGTCATCACCATATGACGTCACGCATCCATTTGCATATTCATAGAATCATGGCATATCAAATCGCGTTGATTTTCTGAAGATTTTCTGAAGACAGAACAGAACAGAATTTATCAAAATAGAAGATAATAGATTATAATTATTATTTCTTATAGAAAGAAGTCGTCCGTGGTCACGGCACCACAAATGTACTGTTTATGTATTTACAAAATTCTGTAATTTCTATCAAGAATGCAGACAAATATAGCAGTGGCAGTGAGGAGTCGGGAAATAGACACAAAGGAAACGGTATTAATCACTTGCAATGTATAAATATAACCAAAAAGAGAGTTTAAAGCAAAAAACAATGTGCGTGAATGGTGATCAGTGATTGGTTGTGAAGAAGAACGGTGATCAGTGATTGGTTGTCAGGAAGAATGGTGATCAGTGATTGGTTGTCAGGAAGAATGGTGATCAGTGATTGGTTGTCAGGAAGAATGGTGATCAGTGATTGGTTGTCAGGAAGAATGGTGATCAATAATTGGTTGTCAAGAAAATTGGTGATCAGTGATTGTTGATTGGATAGAATTGTGATCAATGATTGGTCATTGGGGAAAATGGTGATCGGTGATTGGTCATTGGGGAAAATGGTGATCAGTGATTGGCCGTTGGCTTTACACACTGGTGGTGAGACGTGAACTGACGTGAAGTCACAAAGTTGTCAACACTGATGGAGGCAACGATACCATCACTGTGTTGCCTCTAAATAATAATGTGACAATTAAATAAACAATAATCAAACCAATAATTTGATGTAGCTGATGTATCTTTTATTTTGCAAATATTTATTGTACAACAGAAGTGACACATAAAATGTTACAGATCAGGCTGAATTTACAGATTATCTGATCTGAACAGTCACATAATGACCTCAGTGTAATAACCTCATAGCCTAATTCCTCTTTAGATCTTCATTCTACGTTCTTAGGAAAAAAAATAACCCATAGATGGTCCTTCAAGGTTAATTTCCATAGTTAAGGGCTTGTAGCTTTCTGAAAGTGTTCTTGCTTTGGAATCCATTAGAACCTTTATGGTTCTCCCAGAGGGACATCGAAAGAACTCTTAACTTTTAGATAACCATTTTTCTCTAACAGTGTGAGTGTACAACGCTACAATGAAATGATGGCTGTGTGTCCATGGCTGTGAGAGTTATTGCGTACTGATGCCATTTATACAGCCCCGAAAAGTGGAAGCGTTTTTCCTTCCTGTGCTCGCACAGCCGTAACTCATCACCGTGAATGATGGCTCACGAGGTGCACTTGCACCAATACACACATTTCACACCCACACACTCTGTCTGCATGAGGAGGATTTAGAGCATCGCAAGCTGCAAATCTATAAAAAATATACAGCCTGAACATTTATGATCAGGGTCCCCCCAAAAAATCTAAATTCATCATCTGGCACTAATAACAGTCCAGGAAGTTACTCAGCATCCAGTGTCTAATGTCCTTTACACATCCCGCAACTTTATTAAGCTGGTGGCTGTCACCTGGCTTTGTTAAGATATATAGCTGGGTGTCATCAGCATAGCAGCGGAAGCTAACACGGTGTTTAGGAATAATTGTATCCAGAGCCAGGATATGAGAGTCTGTGCCCATGATAGCCTCAGATTCCTGTTCTTGGCTCACAG
This sequence comes from Pangasianodon gigas, assembly GCA_022758105.1. Lineage (NCBI taxonomy): Eukaryota > Metazoa > Chordata > Actinopteri > Siluriformes > Pangasiidae > Pangasianodon > Pangasianodon gigas. The sequence continues at coordinate 1,387,377 of CM040463.1, read as the reverse complement.
GAGTGGAATCTGATGTGGTCTTCTGCTGTTGTAGTCCTCAAGATTTGATGTGTTGTGCGTTCTGAGATGTTTTTCTCCCCACCACTGTTGATTATTTGAGTTTCTATAAACTTCCTGTCAGCTCAGACCAGTCTGGTCATTCTCCTCTGATCTCTCTCATCAACAAGGTGTTTCAGCCTGCAGACCCTCCGCTTGCAGAATGTTTTTTGTTTTTCGCACCATTCTGTGTAAACTTTAGAGACTATTGTGTGTGAAAATCCCAGGAGATCAACAGTTTCTGAAAAACTCAGACCAGCCCATCTGGAATCAACATCCATGCCACAGTTAAAGCCACAGAGATCACACTTTTTCTTCATTCTGATGTTTGATGTGAACATTAACTGAAGCTCCTGACCTGTATCTGCATGTGATTGGCTGATTAGATAACGGCATGAACGTGCAGGTGTACAGGTGTTCCTAATAAAGTGGGCGGGGTGTGTGTGTGCACGTGTAAGTGCACTTGCAGTGGGCCTGGAACAAGCCTTGTCAAACACCAAACCTTTCTTGTTCTATGCATAGAACAACCATCATTAACATTTACTGATAATTGATGACAAGGCTCTAATCAAGAACACCAGGACAAGTCCGAGACCAGGACTAGCCAAGATTGAGTCTAGACTGAGTCTTAAGTGGTTGAGGCCAAGTCAAGTTCAAGTCAAAATGAAAGTTAAACTGAGTCAAGATTGAGTCCAAAAACCATCAAATCCTTTTCGAGGTCTTTTCTTCAACTAGTTGGCTTCATTTGTGATTTGCGCCAATGATTACACTGTTTTCTAGAAGAAGGAATTACTTCTTTCAAATGCTGTACATGTGAAAAAAGAAAAGACAACATGAACATTATATTTACAAACTCACAGTCTAGAGCAAGACCATATTTAGCTAGACCAATGGCCAAGAACGAGACAAGGCCAAGTACAAATGCTAATATTTCCAAGACAAGCTCAAGTCAATACAGAAAAGTCCAGACTGGTCTTGCGCCTTGTATTCCTACTGATAATGACTGGTCAAATAAGACCTGAACCTGAAAACAGCTGTGCCATTAAAAGCAACAAAAAATTCTACTCTGTCTAGAAGAATATTGTGATTCATGCTACGAATAAGCTGCAGTGAAATCGAGCAAAACAGGTAGACACAATCCTTATCAGAGGCTAGTATTCGGTCATTTACTACTTTAACCAGCGCTGTCTCAGAATTATAATCAGGTCTAAACTATTACTGAAAGATTTCATGAATTCGATTTGATTGAGTCTAACTGCTGAGCTGCAGTCTTTTCTAGGATACAGGAGATAAAGAGGAGGTTTGATATTGACCTATAGTTAGACAGCTGACAATGTGAAGGTTGGACTTTTTAATCAGTTGTTCAATAATTGCTAGTTTTAAAGGATTTAGATAAATAACTAAAGTTATTTTCAACAGAGATTTGATTGCTTCTGGTAATATTTGTTTAAGAAAATGTTTAGGTAAGCGATCTACTACAAAGTTGATTTTAAAGAGGATATTAGTGAAATTAGTTTGGTCTGTTAGTATTTGATTTAAAAGATTTTAATCACTCTACTGATGAGGTTATATCATTCTCTAAAAACTCATGATCAAATTGTCTAACTTTATCTTAATACTCTGAATTTTCTGTCTAATATTTTTAATTTTGTCATTGATAATAATACATAAAGTCATCAGTATAAATACTGTTGGTATTTGTGCTTCGGTGGTGGTCTTGTTCCTAGTTAACTTTGCTAGTTTATTAAATAAAAAAAAAAGTCTATAGCTTAGAAAGCTCTCATTCCATGCAATTTGGAATACTACCAGTTTTATTGACATTCTTTATGTTCTAACTTTTTAGTTTCCTGCTAATAAGTTTTTTTTAATAGTACAGCATTATCTAAATGTTGAATCTCAGCATTCAGTCACCTGATCGAGTTCTGCGGGGTTGGAGGGTGAACCAGTCAAAGTCATTAAATCTGGGAGATTTTCGGTAAAGCTTGGTACAGTAGCTGATGTGATCGTACTCTTGGGGTGAAGTGCATATAATATGACCAAGATACAAAATTAAATGAAGTAGTACACTCCAAAGTGAGTAAACGCCATTGTTCCCTATGTAATGGAGTTATATGGCTCACATTAGGACTTTACATTAACTTTATAATTAAATAGTATAATAGTTAGTTAAATAGTATAATAATTTCACAAAATTATCTTATCTACCCATCCACCAGGATTAGCTATCCACAGTTAGGCCAGTATACTAACAAGATAGTTAAACATTAGACTAAACATTTATATCATGTAATTACAAGCAGTATTTTATGCTAATCAGTATCCCATGTTTCAGGATGTCTGTAGTGCACTACGTGTCCTGGATGTAGCATAAACCATTATTCTGTACCCTAGGTAGGGCACCAACAAATCAAGAAGGGAGCTAAATCCCAGGCTTATGACGTTACCTCTTTTTTATTATTTAGATTTGAATCTAGGTTACTGAAGTGTCATTTATTTATTTTAAGCCTCCCATTTGTGGCTAACAAGATCTTAAAGACCCCATTCATCCTTCACAGCACCTGGATTTGACAATTATTCTGTGACCATGGCAACCAAATGTGAAGTATATAGGCTATTGTGCTAGACCTGTAAAATACTGATGTTACAACCATTTTTACATAAAACCTGATAATAGGACAGTAAACATTATGCTAGTAGTTTCCCTAACTGAATCATTTTAGCCCTTGCTCTGCTGCAGAGAATGGGATATTGGTCTGGACCCATGATGTCATGAGAAAATATTACGAATCAGAGCAATTTGATTTCATAGAAATAAATTCATAAGAGGAAGTATGAAAGCTAATGACGTCTCTAATCTTTCTAAATTTTCATACGGGTAAATAATCTTCTTTGGATTAGCATTGTTTTGTAGCATCTAAGGAATAAAACTGTGTGTGTCATGCTAGTCAGCAGGGTGGTGTGATGAAGCAGAGTTATTCTTACCACCCTGAAGTTGATTATTTTCCTCTAACAGCACATCTCCAAGTGTTTTATTCCATTAATACCACAGCAATGTGCCAATGATTACACTGCTTTATTTATTAAAGACCAACATGTCATACTTTTTAATCTGTTAATGTTGTGGAACATCAGAGAAACAAGTCACTTCCTGTTCTCACTATAATTACATTATAGCAGCTATAAACACTCATTCCCTCACAAGCTTCTCTTTTTTCTCTTTCTTGAAATTAACAAGAATGAAGCTTGTCATGCTACTGAGAAACCACAAAGTGTAAACTCCTCTGTCCTGAAGATGTCAGAAAACTTAAAGTTGCAGCTTTACATCTGACGGTTACAAAGCGCTGACACTGGAGACTCCTTCCAAAAACCACATCAACAATTACACACGTTTATTAATCTGTTTATGTGGCGCGTCCACCGTCCCTGTGAATCAGCTGTTACTATAGAAACGTACTGTACTTTTGATCAGATAAGGCTGTTGTACATCATACATGTCAGTGGATCCCCTGAGTCCGTGAAAATATACAGTGAAATAGTGATTTCTTCAATTTTGGGAATAATTACAATATGTCATATATGTTGTTGCATAAGTTAGTGCCCCCCACAACGCCTAATGAATAATTTAAACCCAACATCCACTTTGAAATATTTTAGTCTGACTGCTTGTTAATGTCTTTACCATCAAATGTCCTACTGTTAGTGTGTGTTTGTTTGGCGGGGGGGAGACTATCCTTGTGGGGACCAAATGTCTGACAGTTGTGACCTTTTGGGGAAAAGGAAATTGCTCATTTTTATCTTTCAAAAACAGCTTTAATTAAAAAAAAGGTTTTTTTAAAGGTTAAGGTTAGGTTTGGATTTAGGTGTAACATATCATTAATCAAATGTGTTAATAATTGCTAATTAATAAGTCTATCAAAATCAATTACCACCAGGTCCTCACAAAGACAGTAAGACAAACAAGTGTGTGTGTGTGTGTGTGTGTGTGTGTGTGATAGAGATAAGGGGTCTGTTACAGATGGCCCAGACTCCATCAATAAAGCAATTTCTGATGTCATAACACTGTGACTTTGGCAAAATCCTAAAGACCCGAAAAAAACTTTTTCTTTCCCTCTGCCACATTCGAGTCCCGCGCTTGGAATGGATTCCGTACAAATAATATTCAGCCGTAATGGAAAAGGTTGAGCCAGGCGAAGACAGATGAAGTCATAAACACGTATAATTGAGAATCAAAGACCGATAAATTTTAAACTGCTATCCATTCTCTCGTTCTCTCTCTCTCTCCCTCCCTCCCTCTCTCTCTCTCTCTCTCTTTAGATGATGATCTATGTCGTGCGGCCTCTGGAAAATGGAAGGAGATTACGGGTGGAAATTATAACAATAAATTTTCTAAACATACACCTTGATTATGCTTCGATTTTTTTAAGGAGGTGGAGGAGGTTTGGATGAAAGCTGAAAGCTTGTCGGCTAAATGGCGCTATAAAAATAGGTTTGCCTCGAGGTGTCATTTTCGCGCGCGCGCCTCTTAAATGGAGGGGAAATGAATTGTGTAATTTATCGCAGAGTCAGATTAGATCAGCATATCCCATCAAAGGCACAACAATCAATCAGCTTCTGTCTCAACAGCTCACAGGAAACACATAAAGCAGAGCGCCTAATGGCCTCCCAATCTAACAGATTGATAGACTTATCCACTCCCGGGGGATGAATTAAGAAAATCGGCTTCTCTCTCTCTCTCTCTTTCTCTCTCTCTCTCTCTCGCACTGTATTTTAAAATACAGAAGACGAACAAATGAAGCACCAGTTTTAAAGACGGGACGGACGATACAGACTCTGATGATGATGACGATGATGATGAGGATGATGATGATGATTTGGATTGGGTGTCGATGATGCTAATAATGAACCAATGAAGAAAACAGACGAGTATTTGTTATTCAGATGAGATTCAGATGAATCTCTCTTTAATGAACAGATGATGATGAACACTCGTTTAAAATGTGACCATAGAGACCTATTAAGCCCCCTTCATTGATTCAATTATTTAAGCGAGACATTTTACAGTAATAAAAAAAGGGGGCGCTGACACTCATTTAAAGAGCGATACACTGAATTTATTCCCAGTCATTTTAAGTGTGTAAGATGCTATCAGTAGGCAGCATAATGGACTTTAATTTGTACATAATTAAGCTGCCATTGCATTAAGACAGATGAGAGACCAGAGGAGACAAAAGAGAGGACGATATGTGTCTGAAGATAATATTTCAGAAGGTCATGTCTGAAAACCTTTATTAAACAAGTGCAAAAGTGTATTCCACTATATTTCACTAATACTCATTTTTATTATTCAGGAATACAGTCTTCATTTTTGTGTCTCCTAAAAACTTAATCCTGACTTGCTGATAATTAACATGATATTAATAATGACATATAGCTTTGTATCGTATAGCTTTTAGAAAACAGAACGGTTTCTCAAGCGTACTTTGGGTGGGTTCTAGGGTTCTAGCTTTGGGTTCTAGCTTTCTAAAAGCATTTTTACTTGGAAACCCTCAGCTGTAGGCTTTAAGGTTTCCCTAAGAGAGACAACCCCTTTAGGGTGGAAGGTGAAACCATTTTCTATAAGAATGTATCTAATCTTTAATCCATAATCTATGTTCTATACAGTATACGGCCATATTTCACAATAGCGCCACTACTCCTGTGTTCCATTGCATTGGAGAAGTCATTGCCTAAAAGTCCTTATTTTGTAGAAACTTGAGAGAGCATTGTATTAATTTCATTCAATTATTGTGCATTAAGTAAGTAATAAAACACAGTGTGTGTGTGTTAAAGTGAAACACTGAGTGACTTGGTGGTGTGATGAAGCGGAGTGATGATTATTTTCATATTACCGATTTAATTGCAATTTACCAACAGTTAAAATTTTTCTTTATTAAATAATAGCACATTGTATTTTTCATGTGTTTATAGTTACAGTTAATTTTGTAGAACTTTAGTTCCTCTTCTCACTTAATCTGTTATAGCAGCTATAAACAGTCGTTCCCTGATTTTCTCCTGACATTAATAAAAAAATTTTAAAAAAGGCAGCTTGACAGAGCTTGTTACAGAGAAACCGAGAAATGTAAAAATGTAGACGTAAATGTAAAAAAAGTTACAGTTTTACCTCTGACCATTACAAAGCACTGACACTGGAGACTCCTTCCTTAAGTGTTAAATACACATCTCCTTACAGAAACATTTGAAAACATGTTTCTTAATCCGTTTATGTGGAGCGTCCTCCGTAGGCATCCCTGTGAATGAGCTGTTGCTATAGAAACCGTAACATATGAGAACGAGTGCATTAATATAAACCTGTGATTTGCAGCTGCACTACTGTCAGAGCTGCTGTTCTAGAAAATTAATCAACACCTTCTGACCAATCAGAATCCAGACCTCAACAGCGGTGTGGTTTGGACAAATTGATGGAATAAACACAATGAGCTTAGACGCTGTGACATCACACCACCAATCACCTGACATAAATTGCGATATTGCAGGAAAACAATTCTCAGAGCTTTCAGAAAGACTGAAGATCAATACGAGGCAGAATAAAAAATTAAGGCCTCATTCCAGAATCATCATCATCTTCATCCTCATCATCGTGGCCTCCTCAGAGCCATAAAGCATTGTTTTATTCTCCCCAACAGCACTGAGCTTCATATCTGATTTGTAAGAGCGTCCTGAGGGCAGCGGGCCATTTCTCCTGCCGTAAATATCCACACGGCCACAAATCAGTCGCAAACAAATTCACACGCCTTATTTCTCTCTCTCTCTCTCTCTCTCTCTCTCTCTCTCGCTCTCTCTCTCTCTCTCTCTCTTGCTCCACAATCGCCACTGGAGAATGCAATTAGCGCTTTTATGGAGCTGATGACAAGCCATATGTTACACGCTAAGAAGCTGCAGGAAACTTTAAAGTCACTTTCCAGACTGTGAACTTCACTGATGCATTTTGGGGGAAAATTTTATAGTCAATACACTTTTCTGGAAGTTCTCTGGAGCAAGAACGTGAGGATGAGATGGGTGACGGTGATGATGGTGATGTGATGTGAGCGACAGGCGATCGTACGTGAGCAACACAGAGCTGCGATTTCAGTGATATTTGAAAGTGTAATTTTATTAATTCTATGTAAATTAGGTGTGACGCTGTAGAGAAGTGACAAATCCAAACAATCATCTGGAATGATTCCTCGGTCCAATCCTGTGGTGTGTGTGGTTTGACGTTTCTTCACAACTTTAGTTAGTTCCCGTTTACTGTTTGACTCACAAATGGACGAAAAACATATACGATTGGTTTCATCTTCTCCTGTCACACAGGACCTTTCATTAAATGTGCATGAAGACATTAGGGAGAAAAATGAAGCTCGGAAAGAAGTAGCAGAGATCATTGGTGCCTCTGGTGAGTGTACGTAGCTAGTACAGTTAGCTGGCTTTGCTAATCTAATCTGAGAACAAAGCTAGTACGAAGCAGAACACGTAACACATAAATCAACTGATTTTCACACTGATTAGTGAGTTATTTATTATTACTCTTTATCATCAGAACCAAGAAAGTGCTGCACAGGCCATGCTCACAAACGACATGAGAGACTTGTCACCTGCTAATGTGAGCGTAGGTTAGAGTTAGATGAAGGCAATGATTTTGTTGATGGTGAAAATGTTAATGATGGTGAAGGCAATCTTGCTCTTTTCAGTTGTTCATGTATTCCTCTTTCTCTCTCTCTCTCCCTCTCTCTCTCTCTCTCTCTCTCTCTCTCTCTCCTGCTCTATTATCCAGTCAAAATGAAGCATTGATTATTTGTAAAAACATAAGTGCAAATCAAATTGGTGCTCCCGGAAAACAGAACCTGTAAGACACACACACACACACACACACACACACACACACATGGGAGAGAGAAGTGAGACAATTATCGACAAATTGATTTCGTGTGTGGCCCATTTCTTTTCCTCTCCTCCTTTGCTGTAAAGAGCCTCTAAATCTCCCTCGCTGCCATAAAGCCAATGTTCCCCGAGTTCAGTGCAACCTTTCCCTCTGCCTCTTATATATTTTGCTTTCCATTTCGCTTTAATAGCACAAAAATTGGCTACATATTCTTTTACAGTCCCGCGACGCCATTACGGCCGCGTTGTCATTCTGTTATTTATGGAAAACTATTTTGTGCTTACTTACATTTTGCCACTTATTTCCCCCACGCGGCCTCCTCGCCTCCTTCACTCCATTTCAGGAAGCCTTAAAGCCAATTCGTTACAGGATTGAGGTGTGTGTGTGTGTGTGTGTGTGTGTGTGTGTGTGCGTGTGTGCGACCACGAACAGGAGGTATCTGGAGTGCTAAGTGAAAGGGTCCAATGAGCTCTCGGGGGAAAAGAAAGAGAGAGAAAGTAATAGAGAGTAAAGAGGATAGACGAGCCCTGACAAGATGGAGAGAACAAGAGCGGAAGAATATAATAGAGTAAGAAAGAGGAGAGCGAGAGAGACAGAAAAGACAGAGACAGAGAGAGAAAGAATACAGTACAAAATAATTAGTGGTATCTGGCTTCTTTTGAGGTTGTTGTTGGATTTTTCAAAATGATTTCACATCAAGAATTAGGTATTAGTAGATGACTCCTAAGTGAATCACTCAAGGAGTTGAATATTAGTGTAAATGAATCACTTGAAGAGTCGTCTACAGTGTCTACTGACCTAAGGGAATCACTCAAAGAGTTGTCTAACACTGTAATTGAATTGCTTGAAGAGTCATCTAGCCATGTAACAGAATCAATCGAGGAGTCATCTACAAATGTAAGTGAATCACACGAGAATTCACCTACTAATGTAAGTGAATCACTCACAGAGTTGTCTTATACTGTAAATAAATCACTCAAGGAGTCATCCACTAACATAAGTGAATCAAACAAGGAGTTTTCAAACACTGTAAGTGAATTGTTCAAAGAGTCATCTACTAATGTAAGTGAATCACTCCCTAGATGTGGTTTACACTAGTAGATGACTCCTCGAGTTATTCGCTTACATTAGTAGACAACTCCTCGAGTATTTCTCTTATACTTGTTAACAACTTCTTGAGTAATTACTTTAAATTAGTACATGATGCTTCATGTGACTCACTTGCATTAGTGAACAACTCCTGGAGTAATTCACTAACTCTAGTAGATGACTCCATGAGTGATTTACTTACACTAGTAAAAGACCTACACTAGTAGTGATTCAAATATAGTAGTAGACAACTTCTTAAGTGATTCACTTACATTAGTAGAGGAATCTTCAATTGATTCACTTTCAGTAGTAGACAACTCCTCGCATGATTCACTTACATTAGAAAACAACTCCTCATTTGATTCACTTACATTAGTGGAGGAATCTTCAATTGATTCACTTTCAGTAGTAGACAACTCCTCGCATGATTCACTTACATTAGTAAACAACTCCTCAAGTGATTCACTTACATTAGTAGAGGAATCCTCAAGTGATTCATTTTCAATAATAGACAACTTTTCAATTAATTCACTTGCACTAGTAAATGACTCCTCAAATGATTCACTTAAATTAGAAGACAACACCTTGAGTGAGTCACTTAAATTAGCAGACAAATCCTTGAGTGATTCAGGATTCAGGTTTGTCTACACTCAGAAGGACACATGATGCAGCTGCCCTCAAGTTTGGACAAAATAAGCAGATTAAAGGGGCAGCTGTCTTCTGAATGAGGCAAACGTCATGTCAAGAGTGCATTAATGCTGCCTAAACATTCTGCCAAACTGGCTCAATATTGGAATGCAGTGTTTATATATGTTTTATTTATTTTAGAAATATACACCTATATGTCTGGATACAAAGCACTTAATCACGCTAACTGGGTAATAATGGCTTGCTGACCCTCACACTCCGTGGTCACTTCAGTCTCTTTATCTCTGTCATAAAAGTAAATAAGGGTCATTAATGACCTCTTACACTTCTTTGGCCGCAGTGTGTGTCGCGTTTAAATTCTTCCCCCTGCAGCAGACCCAGCTGCACAGATCAATAAGAGGGCTGAGAGGTCAGAGGTCACACGGCGCGCCTCATTTAGTGACTAACGACGCCTGTGGTGGAAGGAGAAAGCTTTTCGGGAACCATTTTGAAATATTATATTTCTGTGACAGATTGGAGGTAAGGTTTGGTTTGAGCTGAGAGGAATAAAATGAGGAAGAACATGTGTGGAAAAGTGACCCAAACATCGCAAAACATGCAACATGCACTATTATATAGTCGACCCAGATATTAAGATCACGAAACTCTCTGGCGTTTTTTAACACTTAGTTTTTAATTGTTGTCATTTTTTAAAATCTACATCTGAGTTGTATACCATTTTCATCCAATCAGAGCACACTTTACTGTCAGACAGTTCGAGTTGATAGCCAATGAAATATACACACTTCTCGCTAGTATCCTCAGACTGTTAGACGCTACAGAGTGTCTCTTGCCCTCTAAATGACATTGACATGTGGACCGTGTCTCTCTTTAGGCTTATAAAAGGCTAATAATTGGCTAATCACTGCTATTTGATTGGCTGTAACTTGATTGGTCGTCCATCAGCCAATCAATATCTTCAACAGGCCAATTAAGGGCGGGTCACGGACAGGCCAGACAAGCTCTTTACAAATTAAATGCTGCGCTCAAATTCAGTGTGTGTGTTACGGTGTGTGTTACAATGTGTGTGACCTTCAGGCCTTTAATGACTCACTGGAGTTGAACAGGACATTAAACTGACCCCAGTGTGTGTGTGTGTGTGTGTGTGTCCTCCTTACTCCCTATTACCTACACTGTAGAATAATGTGCACTATGTTTGTGGTTTGAGTAGTGAGGAAATGAAACGTAGGCTTCCTCTGCACAACTGAGACACTCATGCACATTAGTTCACACAGTGTTTAGTTACAGCAATCTACAGTAGGCTCCCTAGGTAGTGTGTAGTACAGATAGCTGCTATAACGTAAGTGAGAACAGGAACTAATTTGTTTCGTGAATGTTCTACAACATTCCCCGATTAAAAAGTAGTGCGTGTTGTTCTTTCATAAATAAAAAATTTGCAGTTGTTGGCAAATTGCTGTGGTGTAAGAGGAATAAAACACACGGGGATGTGCTGTTATAGGAAAATAATCAACTTTGTGGTGGTCACAGTAACTCTGCTTCATCACACCAGACAGACACTCAGCATTTTATTGTTTTACACACACACACACACACACACACACAGTGTTTTATTCCTCTTATACCACAGCAATTTCCAACGATTACAATTTTTCTGTTATTGAAGTGCAACATATAGTAATTTGTATCTATTAAATTTACCTTCAATGTTGTGGAAAGTTAATGTTGTGAAACTAGTTCCTGTTGTCACTTACGTTATAGCAGCTATAAACAGTCGTTCCCTCACCAGCCTCTCTTTATTCTCTTTAAAAGTTACTAAGAAAAAAAATACGCAGCTTGTCATGTTACCAAGATACTGTAAAATACAAACTCCTCTGTCCTGAAGATGTCTGAAAACTTAAAGTTACAGCTTTACCTCTGACTGTTACAAAGCGCTGACACTGGAGACTCCTTCCATAAGTGTTACATAAACATCTCCTTACCCTGAAGAAAACTTCACCGTATTAACGATTTTGTAAATCGGTTTATATGCTGCATCCACAGTACACATCCCTGTAAATGAGCTGTTGCTATAGAAACGATAACGTATTAAAATGAGCACATTAATATAAACCTGCGCTGCTGTCAGAGCTGCTCTTCTAGAAAATTAATCAACACCCTTCTGACCAATCAGGATCCAGCATTCACAAGCGCTGTGGTGTAAATCATAACAATCAACACACTGTAGAAGAAAGTGTTTTTTGTAAAATCAGCATTTTATTAATATTTTAAACCCTTTAAATGAAATTAAAGCCTGTAGTTATGTCATGGATTTGCTCCCAATGTTATTTATGGTTTATCTGAACAGCAGAACGATGAAGGTGCTAAAAGATGTTATAAATGTGCAGAGGTGCATTAGCTGTTAGCGTAGGCCTTGTTTAACACCAGTCCTTCTGCACACGCCTCTCTCGCTCTCTCTCTCTCTGGCTTTCTCACACACACGCACACACACACACACACGCCCGCTGCTCGTTATTCAGGTCTTTTATCACAATTTTCCAGCAGACGCGCGAAACTCACAAGATATCAAAACAAAAATCTATATATAATACGAGAGCAATTACAGGCGCGCGCTCGAGGCCTCTCTCATCTGCGCAGGCTCGTTAGATGGTGATGGATGTAAAGCTATAACCGATTTAAAGCGCCGCTTTTAACAAACCTGCAGAAATACTATCATCTCTCTGATAGGAGCTGCCGAGCGTGTCGTCCGGCCTGCGCCCCATCCGTCATTTACCACTAATCAATAACTATAACCCCGGCAAATAAATAATCTAACAGCCACAGAGACGCATACAACACACACACACACGCACACACAGACAGAGAGAGAGACAGAGAGAGAGACAGACAGAGAGAGAGAGACAGAGTCTTATACACCCACCCTAACAGACAGACAGACAGAGAGACAGAGAGAGAGAGAGAGAGAGAGAGAGAAAGAAAATGAGAGAGAGAGACAGAGAGAATGAGAGAGAGACGGAGTCTTATTTACCCCCTTACAGACAGACAGACAGAGAGAGAGAGACAGCCTTATACACACCCACCCTTACAGACAGAGAGACAGAGAGAGTGAGCATTATATACATCTCCCACATAGAAAGAGAGAGACAGAGACAGACAGAAAGAGAGAGACAGAGAGAGAGAGCGATTTATATATATGAAGAGTGGGAGAAACAGAGAAAGAGAAACAGACTGACCGTTATACACCCCATACAGAGAGACAGACAGATAGAGGCAGAGAGATATAGAGAGACAGATGGAGAGAGACAGAGAGAGAGAGAGAGAGACAGAGTCACTTATCCTACACAGTGTTTAGTAGGGTATTAATGGACATTACCTGTAGTCTCTCTGTGGAATGTCTGTATGTAATAATGTACATGAGTTTACTGTCTGATTACAGACAGACAGACAGACAGACAGACAGACGGACAGACAGATATGTAGTTAGTCACTTAGAATAGTTGTAAATTATCTAAATCACCAAAAGAGAGCAAGAGAGAGAGAGAGAGAGAGAGAGAGAACAGAAAATATTACTAACCCAATTTAAACCATATTTAGACAGACAGAAAGAGAGACAGACAGAGAGACAGACAGAAAAACAGAGAGACAGACAGCAAATGGAAGTCTGTAGTCTTCAATCTGCAAAAGTGAATAAATATAAAATAAATAAAACTCATATAATGATTCACATTTCCTCTGATTGCTGTGTCTCCGACTGCAGGTGGCACTATAGAGCAACCTGAGTGTTTGTGAGTGTGTGTGTGTGTGTGTGTGTGTGTGTGTGTGTGTGTGTGTGAGCATAACACTGTGTCCTGATACTTCTCAATCTCATATAATGGCATCACTATCTGACGTCCTGCAGTGCATTATGGGTATTCTGTACCAGCTAGCTTGCACTGTTTGCTCATTAACCTGTTGCAGTGCATTGTGGGATTTCACAATCCAACACACCTCATTCATTCATCTTCAGTGATTGCAGTATCCCGGTCAGGGTGGCGATGGATCCGGAGTCTATCCCAGGAAAACTGGGAGTGAAACGGGAAGACATCACATGGCACCACACACACACCTTCACACACTCATTCACACCTTTTTCATGATTTAATTTAATCATTCCACCTATCGGAATATTTTTGGGAGATGGGAGAAAACAAGAAAACCCAACAAACCCACGGAGAACCCACGGAGAACCCATGGAGAACATGTGAAACTCTACACACACAGTAACTCAAGCTCAGGATTTGAACTGGGAATCCTGGAGCTAATTAATCCAACATTTAGTGCCTGTAAACATCTAGTAGTAGTAGTAGTACTAGCAGTACACTCTTAGAACATTTAGAACCCTTAATGGTTCTTCTGTTGCCCCTCTGCAGAAACCCTTAAAGGTTCTACGTAGTCAGAATATAATAAAGCGTTTTGCTGTAAAGAAGATAAGAACCCTTAATTATCCAGTGAAGCCATGAAGACTCATTGAAGAACCCTTCTTGGAATTGTCCAGTGAACCCTTAAGGAACCCTTGGAGAACCTTTTTTTCCCTGAGAGTGTGTGTATACAGTGTGAGGTACAAAGTCCAAATTATTGTTCATTAATTTCTTCTTCATATCTAGAACCTGTTAGTTTCTTGGTACCCTCTTAGAAAAAATGTTTCTTTAAGGGTTTATTGGATAATTAAGGGTTTTAATCTCACAAAAAGGGTTCTACTTGGAACCCTCGTGGTAGGAAAATAATTTGCTGTAGGGTTCTACATAGAAATTCAACAAGGGACAACTGAAAAGCCTTATAGGTTTTACATTTTTGAGAGTGTTTTGCTATCACAAAAGGTTACAAGTAGAGCCCTTTTGTGGAAACTAAGAACATTAATTGTCCAAAGAAGCACTGAAGAACTCATTTCTATGAGTGTGTGTGTGTGTGTGTGTGTGTGTGTGTGTGCAGTACAAATTCTAAATTATTGCTCATTGTTTTCTTCTTAATATCTTAAACATGTCTTGGTACTTTGTTCATTTTTAGGAAAAAAGGAATCTTAAAGGATTCTTTAGGGGTTCACTGGATAATTCACGGTTCTCAACCTCTGACAAGTGTAATACTTGGAACCCTCGTGGTAGGGAAACTGCTCTACGGGTTCCCCCAGAGGGACAACTGGAGAACCTGTATAGGGTCTAAATTTACTAAGAATGTAGTGATTCCTGTTAATTATTCCTTTCAATTTTCTTCTTCTCTTCTTCTTCTTTTTCTTCGCTCCTTTTCTCTGCTTCAGACTCCATTCAAGGTTATCTTTTTCCTCTCTCACTTTTAATTCATTTTTTCTTTCTTTTCCTTTTTTTCATCCAACATTTCCATTGCTTCCATCTGTATAACTCTTAAAATATTTTTAACTCGTTATATATACTTCTCTCTCTCTCTCTCTCTCTCTCTCTCTCTCTCTCTGTATAGATAGATGGATAGATAGATAGATAGATAGATATACTGCATTTTTCTTTTGCTACTTCATCAGCTCCTTGGATTTCCTTCAGGAAGGAAGTTAAATATCACGTTAGTATTATTATTATTATTATTATTATTATTATTATTATTATTATTATTATTAAATAAAAGTTTGTATATTTACAAATCTTTCTTTTTTTTTTTTTTGGAAATGTACAACAAACCATTTTCAGTCGAATGAATAGTTTGCTTATTTGAATATTTATGAATATTTATGAATATTCATAAATACCCCTGACTGCCATAATTAATCACGGCCAGCAGAGGGCGCGCTGATATTAATCCATTAATCACATAATTAACACACGGATCAAAACACATTCTAACACACACACACACACATAAGCACACTTCTGCAGACTTTATCATATACACACACACACACACACACATCTCTTTACAAACTCATTCATTCCATATGATGGTGTGTATTTTTTCATTTATTACTATTTTATTCTTAAATGTACAAAAAACAGTATAAATACTAAACTATAAATAATAGTGACATGCCTGTCCATCACATTTACCTGATATCCCATAATTCCCTGCGCCCACACACAGTCCATTACAGTCTCTCTATAGAATAAATT
>CM040463.1:1325632-1337591 GCA_022758105.1 Pangasianodon gigas | reverse complement strand
AAGAAACAAAATTATTTGCCAAAAGAAGAACACAATTTCAAGATGGAAATTAGTAACTAGCGTTTGATGATGTGGGTTGAGTAACTCTGTCCAACCCTACTCACATCACAGCCATCTTAAGCTAAGTGCATGAATGACACATCTTTCAAAACTTCAGAATCGAGCAGTTTGGGGTTGTAGCGGTGTGCTATATACTATACATGCTATATGTGCTGAACTACAACTGCTCACACACTACACCATCTTAAACCTTGTAATTAAGAGAAAATAAAGAGAAATAAGAGAAAAAATGAGGAGGAAATATTGTTTGGGGAAATGTGTGCAACGAGAATTGTCTGTTCTGCAAAGAGAACTGGAGGTACAGTGCAAAAAAAGTAGTTATTTTTATACTGTGAGTGCTGCTAATGATGTCGTGTTTATTTTTAGCTGTTCCTAACAACCATTTGGGTCTGACACGATAAAAAAATTCTTATAGAAGCATTGGGCCTTTTTTATCAAGCTGGATACAAACTGATTTATTCGCATCTGTTAGGACTCTTGGTTTCTCTCCATATTTGGGTCTTTTCAGGTGCTGTGAATCCACTGCTAAATATTTTTTTATTCTCGTAGATGTGATTCAAAAGTACTTCTGCCTCTATGAAATTCTTCTTGTTTTGGCCGTTTAGTAGTCAGTTTGCACTTTGTACTCTGTGAGCTTTCCCTTTTATGGAGTTACAAAGAAAATCAACATTTCTGAAACTTCTGTAAATCCAGCAGAAAATATTTTTATTATTTTATTAGTTTTATTAGTTCGGTTTGGCTTCCGCAAACATCTACACACAACTTTACTGAAAGATTGATAAATAAGGCCCATTATTATTATTATTATTATTATTATTATTGTGCTTACACTTTGCCCTAGCCCTCCTACACTAATAAATGGAAGAGAAACTGGATTCAGGGTTCTGCTGCACGTGACAGCAGGTCAATCTGATTTCCTCTTAGACTCTCATTGGCTGTTTCTCAGCTCTTGTTATTGCTACTAGTGATATAGAGATTCACACTGCAAGATTCATTGCCGAGAAAATCAAACATGCTTGAAAATATCAGAGCCTGAGAAAATCGAGTTGCCGAACTGTTCATACTACACGAGCAGTCGCTGCAGGAGCTACGGCAATTATTTGCCGAGATAGGGTTAGTTGCTGAGCACCAAAATTATTTGGAGACTGAGAAACTGGGGCTAAAATCATGCAGTATACGCTAGGCTTAAAGAGGAGCTGTCACAGTTAGCTTACAGAAATTCCTCAGAGTTGAAGAGTTGAAGAAAAATATCAACTGGTAGGTCTGTGTTAGCCTTCAAGAACATCCCAGATGCATCTCTAGACATGTTTGCTTTCCTACAACAAGAGGTCAGAAGGATGACCACTGAACTATAAAGAGGGTCCCGTATATATAATGATGTGATAACGAGGCTTGAAGTAATGCCTTTGGAAGTTCAGGAAAACCTGTAGCTCTGATAATAATCACAATCTGTTACATAGATAGCTCCATGTGGTGCAAATGAGGTTCAACCTTCACATGATGAGAAGAAGAAATGAAAAGATGACCGTATGACAGCCGTATTTATTGCCAGTACGTCATGACTTTGTTGGAAGGCGTCCAGATGATTCTCTCCATTCCTGGAGGTTAATAGGTGTGAAACTGACCCACTAACGTATTACTCCTTAGTACCTGTACTAAATAAATAAATGTATAAATGTATAAATGTATTAAATTAAATATTTATTATATACAATATGTTAGCAATTTCACTGTAACTACTGTAGCCTGATGCTGCTCAGCATTGCATTGCACAAACAACTGCACACATCTGCAGATCTTTATTCCAAATATAGTCATACTGTCACTGCTACCTATCTTTTATATCCCTTATATTATATTTTTATATTTTTCCTTTTCTACTTGTACACAAGTAAATTCTGGGTTATGTAATTTCTATTTTTATGTCACCGAACAGTCATTAAAAAAAAAAAAAAAAAAACATTTCACTGCACGTCATTCTGTGTGTGACTAATAAAATTTGAAATTGATTTGAATTTGAAAATTCTTTTTTTAGTTTGTACATTTAAAAATATGGTTAAATAGTACATTTATTTTTTTAAAAACTATTCACACGTCACTTCTGAAATCATGAAGCTTATTACATTAAAAAGGCAAGATGTTTTTCAGCCATGTGCATACACTGGATTTCCTTCTTGCTTATAGGAGATTGTGATAAGAAACTAAGAAAGGAAAATAAACACTATACTGTACACTGCTGGACAAAAAAAAAAAAAATGGGCCAAGCCCATAATGGTAAAATGTGAAGCTTTTAATGGTCTTAACAACAAATGATTAGCCAGGAAGTGAGCAGGAATGAAACAGATAGATAAAGGAGCTCAGTATCAGAGCTTTTCCCTTTGATTTCTGTAAATGTTTAAGTCTTGTGGCTTTCGATGAGCTGCATCAGGTGCGGCAGATAACCAAATAATCACCAATCTTTTAAGAAAAAAAATCCCAGAAAATATTTTTTGGAAAATTTTGTACACTCAGACGTGTGTTAGTTTGAATTTTTACATCAAATATTTTATTCATTATCATTATTTCACCTTTGTGTACAAGAAGACTAGAGAATTGAATTTCCCTGTTTGTAGCTTTTCCCCAAACAAACAGTTCACTGCAGCAAAAGGAAACCAGCGAGTGGAGGCACAGGAGCTCTCAGGAGTGCATCTGCTTCATTCCTGCTCATTTTCTGACCAATGATTTGTTGTTAAGACCATTAAAAGCTTCATATTTGCTATTTGGGGCTCAGCCCTGTTTTTTTTTTTTTGCCCAGGAGTGTATATGCGGTATTACTGAACTCTGGAAGATCATTTGTGTGTGTGTGTGACAGTAAAATCACATTAATCTGTGCACTGATGGAATTCCCATCAAATTAACGCCACTGGCTTTCTCCCTCCAAGCTGTTAATCCTCCCTGATCAAAGCGTCCCAAAGAGACGTCGGATAAACTGGAAATCAGCGGCAGTCGTTCAGCAGGTAACACGACACTGCAGGATGGAGAGACAAACAGAGAAAGAGAGACAGACAGAGAAAGAGAGACAGACAGATCTGACGGTGTCATGCGAGGGATTAGTGAGGGCTGAACTCGTGATCTGATGGAACATTGAGGGCACAAAGTCACCGACACGTAGGGAACGAGCGTTCATCGCTTAACACCGAGACACGTCCTGCGTTTAACTGTGTGAGGAGTAACACACAGCCAGGACTTAATACCGAAATCACACACATCTTACACACACACAAGCTTTACTGGACATGTAGTGCACTATGTAGTGTGTAGGAGTCATTATTTCACACCCCACACAGTGCACTATACAGTACATAATGCACTAAGCCATTACATCTGTTAAATATTTATACCCACTAGATATCACTTCATGCCCTTTGTCACAAATGGTCTTTTTAGTGCACTACATAGTGTGTAGTAGTCATTGTGTTACACCCCACGTAGTTCCCAAACAAATAAATGTCTCCTTTTTTAGACATCTAAAAAAAATGTAGGGGTCAATATTTACACTACAGTTATTTACACTACAGTTATTTACACTACAGTTATGTCCACTAGATAGTGTGTGGAAGTCACTATGTCATACCTTATATAGTGAACTTATACATACCCTATGTAGTGCACTTATATATAACTTATGTAGTGCACTTATGTATACCCTATGTAGGGTACTTATACATACTCTGTGTAGTGCACTCATACACACCCTATGTAGTGCAAATATATATAACCTATGTAGTGAACTTATATATACACACCCTATGCAATGCACTTATGTATTGTGAACTTAGACACCCTATGTAGTGCACTTATAGACACCCTATGAAGTGCACTTATACATACTCAATGTAGTGCACTTATATATAACTTATGTAGTGCACTTATGTATACCCTATGTAGGGTACTTATACATACTCTGTGTAGTGCACTCATACACACCCTATGTAGGGCATGTATACATACTCTATGTAGTGCACTTATAGACATCCTATGTAATGAATTTATACATACCCTATGTAGTGCACTTATAGACATCCTATGTAATGAATTTATACATACCCTATGTAGTGCACTTATTAATACCCTGTGTAGTGCACTTATACACACCCTATGTAGTGCACTTATACACACCCTATGTAGTACACTTATTAATACCCTGTGTAGTGCACTGATAAATAACTTACAGGTATGTAAGTGCCAAACAACCAAACAGCTCCTTTGTTGGACATGTAGTGCACTAAATCTTTTGGACATCGATGTCCACTACGTTTTCTCCACTAGATAGGATGCAGGTGTTGTTACTTCAGCACTTGTATAGTGCATTAATTTGTTGTTTAAGCCATTAGTGTTATTTTATACCCTTTGTAGTGCACTACATGTAGGGGTAAAGGTTAAATATTTCCTGCAGTGATCAGGGCTGAATCTGTCTCTCACAGAAATCTAATATGACGATCAGAATGTCATCCTGCGAGCCGAGAGAATGGAGCGATTGAGAAGAAGCAAAGGAGGGACGGAGAGAGAGAGAAAGAGAGAGAGAGAGAGAGAGAGAGAGAGAGGAAAGGAAGTTAGCGGTTCTGTCCTTCCTGCAATTAGCGTTCACGCTTAGCTGAGCTGAACTAATGCAGCGTCACATTACTGCTCACAGCCAAAAAACAAGAAAACACACACACAGAGAGAGAGAGAGAGAGAGAGAGAGAGAGAGAGAGACGGACATCATAGTTTAAGAATTTAATGACACTATTGTTTACTAAACACACTAAAAAACTCTCTAGATCTTCAGAAAGTTATTGCAGTTTAGCATTAGCACTAGCAGTTTCCTGCCTGAAAATGGGAATGTGGTATTAAGATGCTAGCTTTATTTATTTATTTATTTATTTATTTGGTAATTTGGGAGCATCATGTTTCCTGCTCACTGCTAAAGAACAGGAAAAAGGAAGAGACTTGCTGAATTAGCATGTTAGCATGCTACGCTCTTGACGTTCTCCCTCAGGACATCATGGTTTAAGAAGCTAATGATGTGATTGTTTACTAAACACCACCACTCTCACACAAGTGTTAGCAAGATAAACGTAAGATGTTATCCTGACTGATTTCTGAAAATGTCCACAGACCCTGTTTATGCTAATCAGAGGGAAATAAATGTAAAAGCACACTATTAGCGCTACATTAGCTCAAATAAAATTAAGTGAATTATTAATGTTAGCATAAAACGAGATAGAAAGTGCTAATCTGTCAGGGAATAGTGTTAGCATGTGGTTTCCTGTTACAGCTGTCACAGTTTCAGACGCTAATGTCGTCTTTGTTTACTAAACACACAACTATTGAGCTCTTTGAAAGTTAATAAGATTAGGAGAGTATTATTGTTCGCCAGCTTTTTAAAATATTACAGCACTTAAAGTGTTAGCAAGATTTAGCATAAGATTAGCATTTTAAAGACTGAAAATGTCAATAGTAGGATGTTAGCATGTAGTTAAAAACTGGCTAAACAGAAGTGTTTAACTCATTACATGCTGAGTTAGCATGCTACGTTTTTGAAGTTTGTTGACACCTTCCTACATGTAATTAGTTTCCATTATGAACAGACTTTATGCAGAAAAATAACGGTCAGAAGGAAGTAGCAGAGATTGTCGTTGCATGCGGTGAGTGTAAGTTAGCTTGTTTTGCTAATCTAATCTGCGAACGAAGCTAATTTTTTTTTTTTTGGTTATTTTTTATTGAATTATTTAATTTGTGTTTAACTATTTTTTTCTTTTCAAGCTATAACAGCTACTGTTTCTCATCTGAACCTTAAAAAAAAACAAAAAACTGAAATGCGACGAGGAGGTTGTTTACGGTGACGGTGTGCGTAACTAGGCAACAACGTTCCCTTCCGAAACATGACGTGTTAGTTCTTATGTCCCAGCACTCGCATACTCTTTTGCTACACACTCAAACGTATGTACTTTTTCTTCTCATAGTATACAGTAAGTAGGCGAATTGGGACTGGAGTTTAAACACACACACACGCGCGCACACACATACACACACACACACGCAAACAAGCTGAGACCTGAATAGGAAAGCTTAAGCACACACACACACACACACATATAGGTGAGAGTGATAATTAGGAGGATGACAGATTGGAGTTTTAAAACATCTCCTTATTCACTACACTGGAAATCCATCAGCACGTACACACACACACACACACACACACACACACACTGTTACTGTTACCACCCTGCACGCACACACACACACACACACACACATACACACACACATACACACACTGAGCGGATGACTGAAGCACTTGATCGATCAGTTGTGACTGAGCTGATCTTTGAACTCGAACAGGAACACAGATCCTAATCAATGTGTGCGTATGTGTATGTGTGTGTGTGTGTGTGTGTGTGTTATTGGACCCTGAGAAGTGAGTCACTTCCTCTAAACCTCCTCTAAACCTGTGAGAGACAATGATCTCTTGTTTTGGGCTATAAAAAGTTCATATAAAGAGTTTAATACATAAACAGATGTCAGCTACGTGTATGACGCTGAGTTACAGCTAGTTAGCGATGTACGAGACAACGAGCGCGATGGTGTTGACGGCGATGTTAGCGTGAAAGTTAAAGCTTTGGAAGCTGATCTGTACAGACTGAAGCACTAAAGCGCCGCTGCATCGTTCTCTTTATAGACGGATGAAGTGAGGGTTAAATCACGCTAGTGCCACTATCTAGCTTTAGATTGTCTTATTTTATATATTTTATATCATTTTATTATTTCTTTTTTCCCTGCTTAATTATATATTTTATTATATTAAAATATTTTATTTTATTATTATATTTTATGTATATTTTATTAATCATTTTTTATATTTTATTATTATATTTCACGTATATTTTATTAATAATTTTTTATATTTTATTATTATATTTTATGTATATTTTATTAATTAAATTTTTTTGTGTATGTGTTCACTTTCTCTAATATTTCATGCTCTGTTGAGATTAATCTTGTTATTTATTTGTCTAATTTCTCATTTTGTTTTTGTTTGATCTGTTTCTCAAAACTTTTATAGAATTTCTTTACAAAATAAATCTGATGCTGAAGATCACACATTTATCGCTTTAAATATAAAAACGAATACGCACGTCGTTCAAAGATGTATTGTTTCATGGTCACGTTTACCTTCACATTAGCGTCCCTCAGTCACTTCAGAAACGTTCTCCGAGGCAGCTGTTTTCACCAACATGGCCGCCGACAGCGTCGTTCTTTCGTAGTTGCCTCGCATGCTGTTGGATTTGGAGTACTCATCTCACTCATCTCCCTCTTCCTCACACGCCGTCCCTCAGTGGCGTAGAGCTGTGAGGAAATTGAATCTACAGTTTTAGCCAAGAGAAATAATTACTCGACTAATCAGCGTAATTCAGCGTAATTCAGCGTAATGGCCGATTCGTTTCATTCAGCACTTCTACCTAATCAACGTCGCTGCTCACCCAAAAACAGGGTTTTAGCAGAACGTCGATAATGTAGCCGAGCTCTTTGCTAGAAACGACCACGATTACGCGCCGTGTATCAGACACAAACACACTCTTCCATCAACCGGATGGAACAAAACACGAGACCAGTTTCAGATGATTTAAAATCCGAAAGAAAAAAATCCAGTAAATAAACAGAGGATCGTTCAAAAACAAACACGTGTATCTGTTTTTAAGAAAAAGAGAAAGACAGGGAGAAAGGGAATAACGAGAAAGATTAGGAAAGAATAGGAAAAGAGAGATCAGACCAGGATTCGGAAAGAAAGAAGGAAAGAAAGACAAGAATACAGTAAAAAAAGATAAAACGCCACTGTTAAAAAAAATAAAAATACAAGATCGGTATTGATTTGTTTTCTCACTTTTTAATAACTTTTTTTTTTTTAAATAATATGACTTTATTCTTATAATATTAGCAACTTTTTTAAATATCCGATATTATGACTTTTTTCTTACAATATTACAACTTTATTCTCAAAGTATTGCGATTTTTTTTCTCATAATATCAGAGATTATGACTTTTTTCTCAAAATATTATGATTTTATTCTTGAAATATTGCATTTTTTAAAAATATCTGATATTATGATTTTTTTCTTAGAATATTACAATTTTATTCTCAAAATATTACGATTTTATTCTTGAAATATTGCAACATTTTTTAAATATCCGATATTATGATTTTTTTCTTAGAATATTACGATTTTATTCTCAAATGATTGCAATTTTTTCTCATAATATCCAATATTACGACTTTATTCTCCAAATTTAGTTTTTTTAAAACAATGTCGTACTTGTACATAAACTCCTCCCCATGCGCGTAAATTTTGCGTAATTTCTAAAAAGCGTTTAAGTCTGAGGTCTGAGTTTCAGTTTTAAATTCTCAATGCTTGCTTAACTAAACTCCGAATACGATCCATACTGAACAATTCACAGTGGACTCATGATATCAGACAATATCCCATAATTCCCTGCTATACGTTAGTGTCCAGACAATGCACCTATATAGGGTGAAAAGTACCCATAATGCACCACAATGTGCTTTATAAAGAGAATTTACTTACTTCTTTAATGTATTTACTGTTCAATAATTATAGTAAACTCTCTAAAATAGCTGTGAAAAGTGCGTAATACAAGAACCAGAGCCGTAATCCGAAGCGCAGATCCGATCATACGCAGATAACACGGAAATACGCAAATCCATAATCAGCGTCTAATAGCTGTTTACGCCGTCAAGTTAAAAACAAAATAAGTAGCTTATTTATTTTAATCACACACAGATTTAACGAACATTTCATGAAACTGAGTGACTTCAAATTAATGACTTGTATTAAATCCACAACAAATCCATGAATTAAGATAGATAAGACTAGACGTTAAATTAGTGGCACCCTATAAAAGGAGAAGGAGTTCGTGTGTGGCTATGGAAGCCGACGCGCTGCAGTGGCTGAGCTGCGTTATTGGAAGCTTTAGCGCATGTCGGTCTTTCACCGTTTAGTCGCCATTTTGTGATTTTTTTTCAGCTGCCTTTTAAATCCATCTTGGAAGTTCAGAGCTGGTCATTATGTCATGGTGTGTGTTCAAGTGGTGGTTTTGGTCGAAAAAAATGGACGGT
This sequence comes from Pangasianodon gigas, assembly GCA_022758105.1. Taxonomy (NCBI): domain Eukaryota; kingdom Metazoa; phylum Chordata; class Actinopteri; order Siluriformes; family Pangasiidae; genus Pangasianodon; species Pangasianodon gigas. Next base: position 1,328,374 of record CM040463.1, on the reverse strand, counting down.
GTGAGAAAGCATCAACAACAACATGAAGTTTATTTTGGCTCACTGAAAGAAAAAAAAGAACTGAACAGTTAACATGCGTAATTATAACTTTAACTTAAACTTAACGTCATAGCGAAAAAAAAATAGCTCCTGAGTGTTTTTCGCAACATCGTGGTGGCGATCGTGTGCGTTCGGTATAAGGATACGATATACGGCAGCATTTGCCTTTTATGGAATTTTGTGGGTGTGGCTAAATGTAAATGTAATTTATGTCTGTTTGGCATTCATCAACATCTCGACATGCGTGCTCACACACACAAGAACGTATCCCATGATCCTCAGGGTCAACAGAACGGCAGTTACATACATCCCTAGCGTTTTTATGTTCTCCTGTCATTTAAAGATCGACTGATGAAAAATGATTACTTCTTGATAACTCGTGGAATCAACACTGCACTCAGACTTACAGATGCTAGCGTGTGTGTGTGTGTGTGTGTGTGTTAGTAGTCATTACTCTAACTGGCTGCTGTTAGGATGAGATGAACAGATGAGAGGAGAGGAGGAGTGCAACAGAACAAGGCAGCTTTCATTTCTCCTCGGTGTAATGGGGAAATTACGGCCTGCCGCCGCTGTTTGAAGTCTGCGTTAGCGGAGCTGCTATTTAGCGTGCGGTGGATGTGATTTGGGGTCACACACACACTGATGGAGGGTCGGCGAGGTCATCGAGAGCGCCATTTTACATCGAAAGCACCGCAATTCTCTTCTTTTCCCCCCCAACCACCGGAGCTCTTTCATCAAAAATCCCTCTCTGCCCTCGAAAAAAAGTGTCTATTCGCATCATTTATCCTGCAGAACGCGACGATCCGCGGGTGAATTTACATCGCGAGCGGACGCTTTTCACCCGCGCGCTCTCTCACTTTGAAGCTACTTTCGAGCAATTTTCCGTTCCCACGTTATTTACCGCTTTATCCGAGCTTCCTGTAGCCGCTCTGCATGTCGTGTTCCTCCTCTCCTCTGTACTCCAAACTCAAGAGCACAACCACATCGCTTATAATTTGAACAGATGTGTTTACCGAAGATCTTTCGTAAGATTAGCATCCTGAAAATATCACAGCTTAGCACATGTGTGTGAAGCTATTACATCACTTCCTGTTTTCAATAATACAGTCCCTACATTTTAGACTCCTGTTTTCAAACTCCCTCTTTAATACAATGCTAGTTTTTTTGGTTTAGCCTGTTTGGAGTTAGCTTGTTTATTATAATGCTAGGTTGTGTGTTAGATTTGTTACTATAATGCTAGTTTTTCTCTTAGTTTGTTTACGCTAATGCTAGTTTTTGAGTTAACCTGTTTACTACAATGCTAGTTTACCATTAACTTGTTTACTATAATGCTAGTTTTTTCCTCTTAGCTTGCTTACTATGATGCTAGTTTGTGTGTTATAGCTTGTTTACTCTAATGCTTGTTTTTGTGTTAGCTTCTTAAATATAATGCTAATTTTTGGGTTTAGCTTGTTTACTATAATACTAGTTTGGGGTTTACCTGTTCAGTATAATGTTGCTTTTGGTGTTAGCTTGTTTACTGTAATGCTAGTTTTTGTGTTAGCCTGTTTACCTTAATGTTAGTGTAAGTGTTAGCATGTTTATCATAATGCTAGTTTAGTGTGCAGTAGGCTGTAGTCTAATAACACATTAATCACACATCTGTTATCATGCTAACTCTTTTGCTAAGTTGCTGCTGTGCTAATTAAGTAGCAATGCAGCTACATTTGCCGTAAACAAAACACAAACAATTTTCCAATGTTCCAATGTGGATGTTTGTCAATATGGCGGAACTCGTTTGATTAGTTTGATTAGCGGTTGATGCTAAGTGCAATTACGGCGTCATTTTTGTTGTTCTGAGTGTTATATTTTAGTAATTTATCAACACATCTGAGGTAAATGTTGACGTTCCAGATGGTTCTGTGTCGTTTCCATGGTTACTGTGTGTTCACATGCTAGCTAGCTAAATCAACAGCCTCAGTAATTAGCTAGTATGTGCTCAGCATGTCAGTAGAGGCTGTATGAATAAAAAAATGCGTGTGTGTGTGTCCAGATTTTTCTGTGTGTGTGTGTGTGTGTGTGTGTGTCTGCACCTATTCTTTCTTTAACTAATCTCCAGGTTGATGTGTGTGTGTGTGTGTGTGTGTTTCTCTCTCAGCGTATTATTTAAAAGGAAAAGGCGCCGATGTGATGTGTTTCTAACAGCGCTGGCTCTCACACACTCCTGTGTTGTTGTTGTTGTTGTTGTTATTATTATTATTGATGGATGTGTTAGTCTCCGGTCGCGCAGATGACAGATCGGTAGCCGGCCGCTACGCGCTCCAGCCCCGCTGCATGCCAGAAGCGCTGGAACCGGCGCCGATAATTTGAAACGTGTCACATTTGACAACATTATGGCGGGACAGGTCGCATCTAGAGGGCTAATGAAACCGTAACGCCGAGCGAAGGAGAAAGAGAGAGAGAGAAAAAGACCTGGGGTAAAAAAAAAAAAAGAAGGAGAGCTGGATGGATGGATGCTGTGCTTCGGCAACATTAACCTTGCAAATAGCTGTCATGAAGAGACGCTCGAGTGGCACGAACCTGCGAGAAAATCCGTCTCCCGCCGAGCGCTAATAACTCCGTGACGGCTGACGTTAGCGTTAAACAGGAGCAGAGGCGCTAACAGGCCAGGATTTGTTCAGAAAATGAAAATCTTATTAGTTCATCTGCATGTTGAAAAAAAAA
>CM040463.1:1291175-1303099 GCA_022758105.1 Pangasianodon gigas | reverse complement strand
GAGAGTGTATGAGAGTGTATGAGAGTGTGTGAGTGTGTGTGGGTGTGTGTATGAGAGTGTATGTGAGTATATGAGTGTGTATCAGAGTGTATTAGAGTGTATGTGACTGTATGAGTGTGTATGTGACTGTATGAGAGTGTTTGAGAGTGTATGCGAGTGTGTGAGAGTGTGTGAGAGTGTGTGAGAGTGTATGAGTGTGTATGAGTGTGTATGAGTGTGTATGCGAGTGTATGAGTGTGTATGAGTGTGTATGCGAGTATATGAGTGTGTATGAGTGTGTATGCGAGTGTGTGAGTGTGTGTGAGTGTGTGTATGAGAGTGTATGTGAGTGTGTGAGAGTGTGTGAGAGTGTTTCAGAGTGTGTGAGAGTGTATGCGAGTGTTTCAGAGTGTATGAGAGTGTGTGAGAGTGTATGCGAGTGTATGAGAGTGTATGCAAGTGTGTGAGAGTGTATGAGTGTGTATGAGTGTGTATGCGAGTGTATGAGAGTGTATGAGTGTGTATGAGAGTGTAAGAGAGTGTATTAGAGTGTGCGAGTGTGTATGAGAGTGTATGCGAGTGTATGAGAGTGTAAGAGAGTGTAAGAGAGTGTGTGAGTGTGTATGTGAGTGTGTGAGTGTGTATGTGAGTGTATGAGAGTGTAAGAGAGTGTAAGAGAGTGTGAGAGTGTAAGAGACTGTATGTGAGTGTATGTGAGTGTATGAGAGTGTAAGAGAGTATAAGAGAGTGTGTGAGAGTGTATGAGAGTGTGTATGAGTGTGTATGTGAGTGTATGAGAGTGTAAGAGAGTGTAAGAGAGTGTGAGAGTGTAAGAGACTGTATGTGAGTGTTTCAGAGTGTGTGAGAGTATAAGAGAGTGTGTGAGAGTGTATGAGAGTGCGTATGAGTGTGTATGTGAGTGTATGACAGTATATGCGAGTGTATGAGAGTGTATTAGAGTGTGCGAGTGTGTATGCGAGTGTATGAGTGTGTATGAGAGTGTATGAGTGTGTATGAGTGTGTATGCGAGTGTGTGAGTGTGTATGAGTGTGAATGCGAGTGTGTGAGTGTGTGTGAGTGTGTGTATGAGAGTGTATGTGAGTATATGAGTGTGTATCAGAGTGTATGAGTGTGTATGTGACTGTATGAGTGTGTATGTGACTGTATGAGAGTGTTTGAGAGTGTATGAGAGTGTGTGAGAGTGTGTGAGTGTGTATGAGAGTGTATGCGAGTGTGTGAGTGTGTGTGAGTGTGTGTATGAGAGTGTATGTGAGTATATGAGTGTGTATCAGAGTGTATTAGAGTGTATGTGACTGTATGAGTGTGTATGTGACTGTATGAGAGTGTATGAGAGTGTATGCGAGTGAGTGAGAGTGTGTAAGAGCGTATGAGAGTGTATGAGTGTCTATGAGAGTGTGCGAGTGTGTATGAGTGTGTATGCAAGTGTGTGAGTGTGTATGAGTGCGTATGAGTGTGTATGCGAGTGTGTGAGTGTGTATGAGAGTGTATGAGAGTGTATGAGAGTGTGTGAGTGTGTGTGAGTGTGTGTATGAGAGTGTATGAGAGTGTGTATGAGTGTGTATGTGAGTGTATGACAGTATATGCGAGTGTATGAGAGTGTATTAGAGTGTGCGAGTGTGTATGAGAGTGTATGAGTGTGTATGAGAGTGTATGAGTGTGTGTGAGTGTGTATGCGAGTGTGTGAGTGTGTATGAGTGTGTATGCGAGTGTGTGAGTGTGTGTGAGTGTGTGTATGAGAGTGTATGTGAGTATATGAGTGTGTATCAGAGTGTATTAGAGTGTATGTGACTGTATGAGTGTGTATGTGACTGTATGAGAGTGTTTGAGAGTGTATGAGAGTGTATGCGAGTGTGTGAGAGTGTGTGAGAGTGTATGAGAGTGTATGAGAGTGTTTGAGAGTGTATGCGAGTGTGTATTAGAGTGTGTGAGTGTGTATGAGAGTGTATGCGAGTGTATGAGTGTGTATGTGAGTGTATGTGAGTATATGAGTGTGTATTAGAGTGTATGCGAGTGTATGAGTGTGTATGTGAGTGTGTATGAGTGTGAATTAGAGTGTGTGAGTGTGTATGTGAGTGTGTATGAGTGTGAATTAGAGTGTGTGAGTGTGTGTGAGTGTGTGTGAGAAACCAGACTTTTTTCTCTCTGACTCTCTGACTGCAGTTTTCCCTTCAGGTCTCAAGCGCAAGAGCCATTTTGATATTTTTCCGTGCTCGGGAGGACTGAGTGTTCTGGATGTAGAGGGTCAGGAGCTCTCTCGTTTCACTCAGAGAGAGTGAGAGAGAGAGACAGAGAGACAGAGAGAGAGAGGAATAAATCAGACACGATGAAGTGTGCCAGCGCTAAGCACTCTGCCCTGCTAATTAAAAAAATAGCGAGGCGTTATGAAAACGAGCTCTCCTAAAACCATTTAAAAGTGACTTAGCCAAAAGGCTAATGCAAAAAGAGCAACTCGTTTTTGTGCGATAATTAGGTCTGCAATTTTAAACCTTTCTCTCTCACTGTGTGTGTGTGTGTGTGTGTGTGTGTGTGTGTGTGTGTGTTATTTTCTTTTTTTTATAAATCCGAGTGGCCTTTTATCCGCCGGCGCTGAATATCCGCCTGTAGCTGTTCCGGCGACGTGTCCCCCGTCGTATCATTTCCACCATTTTGTCTTTGTGAAAATGGCTCTGTGTTGTTCTCCACCTGCGGCCAGTCGCTTCCCCTCTGTCCCAATATTTAGATGAATCCATCTTTTTCCCTCCTCTCCGCCGCTGCTGCCGCTGGATATTTTCTTTTGACAAAAGCCGCCATTAAGGCGCGCGCTCTCGAGAACGGGATGCATTTTATTTCAAAGGCAGGTTTAATGGCCTCCTCGGATGAGGCTCGTATTTTTTCCCGGCGTCTCTCTGAGTGGAAAAACCCACCTTCGATTTTCTTCACAGATTTTTTTTTTTTTTGGGAGATTTCTGGATTATTTGCTCCTCTCTCTCTCTCTCTCTCTCTCTCTCTCTCTCTTTGGCTCTCCTCTTTTTCTTTAATCATGATGCTCTTGAAAAATCGTCCTCGCTTTTTTCCCTTAATAGTGGCGCCAGTGGTTTTCGAGCACTCTTTCGGCCATGTTCAAAAAAAAAAAAAAAAAGAAAAAAAAACAACCCCCCAAAAAAAAAGAGCCACAGGGACAGGACGACATCAAAAGCGTGTGAGGGTGTGAAGGTGGGGGAAAATATTACTTAGCGTGTGATTTTTCGCCGCGTGCCCGTCCTATTCTCCTCCTAATTGCCGGTGATTATCTTAATAGAGAAAAAGGTGGCCAGTAATAAGCTGTGATTATGTGGAATGGACAGATGAAGCCCTAAAGATACAGAAACATAATTTTCTCTCTCTCTCTTTCTGTCTCATCATCTCTCTCTCTCTCCGTCTCTCTCTCTCTCTCTCTCTCTCTCCATCCTTCAAAAGCCCCGGCTCTACCTGATGCATTTGGACGGCTGTTATCTCTAATAGATGGCAGCGGTTGTGGTTTTGCTCTTTGATTAGCGCTAGCATCGGGTTACTATCACAGGACGAGGCATGACATACTCCAAAAAATGAACACACACACACACACACACACACACACAGGTCCAAAATTCTGACAATTTTTTTTCCTCATTTCTAACAATCAGAAATGTGTGATTTTTACAAATGTGTCGTTTATGTAAAGAATAAAACACTGTGTGTGTGTTGTGTTGTTATAGTAAAATAATCAACAACGTGGTAGTGTGATGTAGAGTTGATTATTTTCCTCTAACAGCATGTCGCCAAGTGTTTCATTCCTCTTACACCTCAGATTTGTAAAACTTGTGCCTTACAAAACAGGTTTTATTTATTAATGAGAAACTTTTTATCCATTTCTAGCTACATTTAACGTTCATGAGACAACTTGTGACTTACGTTATAGCAGCTCACGTTACTGAGAAACCGCAAAGAAGCGTAAACTCCTCTGTCCTGAAGACGTCTGAAAACTTAAAGTTACAGCTTTACCTCTGACTGTTACAAAGCGCTGACACTGGAGACTCCTTCCATAACTGTTACATAAACATCTCATTTATGTGGAGCGTCTGCCGTACACGTCCCCGTGAATGAGCTGTTGCTATAGAAACGATAACATATCAGACCCAGTGCATTAATATAAACCTGTGCTACTGTCAGAGCTGCTGTTCTAGAGAATTAATCAACACCTTCTGACCAATCAGGATCCAACAGTGTTACTGTCTCTAAGAAAAGCTAAACATGCACCATATAATGAGCTTCACTCAGTGGGTGTTATAAATGATCAACAGGAAGTCAGGCACAGGTAAAGACACACACACACACACACGCACACACACACACACACATTTCACCTAGCCATACATCACACACACAACACACATACATCATGCTAATAATATACAAACATATAGACGACAACAACATACATCCATTATCCTGCAGAAACACACACACACACACACACACACACACACACACACACACGTGACACACTGCACTGTCTGGTTTTCTCTCTTTCTGTATTTCTGTCTCTCTCTCTCTCTTTCTTTCCGTATTTCTCTCTGTCTCTCTTTTTGTATTTCTGTCTCTCTCTCTTTCTGTATTTCTGTCTGCCTCTCTCTCTTTCCGTATTTCTCTCTGTCTTTCTCTTTTTGTATTTCTCTCTTTTTCTCTGTTTCTCTCTGTCTCTCTATATTTCTGTCTGTCTCTCTCTCTTTCTGTATTTCTCTCTGTCTCTTTCTGTATTTCTCTCTGTCTGTCTCTCTTTTTGGATTTCTGTCTGTCTCTCTCTCTTTCCGTATTACTGTCTCTCTCTCTTTCCATATTTCTGTCTGTCTCTCTTTTTGTATTTCTGTCTGTCTCTTTATGTATCTCTGTCTGTCTCTCTCTCTCTTTCCGTATTTCTGTCTCTCTCTCTCTTTCCATATTTCTCTGTCTCTCTCTCTTTCTGTATTTCTGTCTGTCTCCCTCTTTTTGTATTTCTATCTGTCACTTCCTCTCATTCCATATTTCTCTCTCTCTCTGTCTTTGTACTGCCGTCTCTCTCTTTCTGTATTTCTGTCTCTCTCTCTTTCTATCTTTCTCTCTGTCTGTCTCTTTTTCTGTATTTCTGTCTGCCTCACACACACACACACACACACACACTTGTAACAGAGCCTTTTTGGCTGCAGGTGAGCATTGTGGTAATGTTGCCTTTGTGTGTGTGTGTGTGTGTGTGTATCTGTCTGTCTGTCTGTCTGTCTGTGTGTTTGAATAGCAAACATACAGGTGATGACACACTTTTGTCGCAACTCCAAGCACACACAGAATTAAGGTGTGTGTGTGTCTGAATTCCAATGACTTGAAGGTGCTAATGAGTTAGCATTAGGTGCTAACAGTCTGAATCTGTGAGGTGATGACAGGTGGAGGTGAGAGTGAACGAATGTTATGATCTCATCCAGTGTGTGAAACCTCAAACCACTGTCTTGGGTTTCGCATAGCCACACACACACACACACACACACACACACACATTACACCTGTATAACCTGATGAGGGTGTGGCGACTGAACAAAATAGCATGTGTGTCTGTCACCTTGGATAATAACAGTGACGCAAAAACAGATGGAGAGTGATTTATTTTACATCTATAATGACAGCAATCAGATTAGATCCACATAGAGCTGCACTGAAGATCATAGAGCTGCACTGAGGATCATAGAGCCGCACTGAAGATCATAGAGCTGCACTGCTGATCATAGAGTGACAATGAGGATCATAGAGCTGCACTGCTGATCATAGAGTGACAATGAGGATCATAGAGCCGCACTGAGGATCATAGAGTGACAACGAGGATCATAGAGCTGCACTGAGGACCATAGAGTGACAATGAGGATCATAGAGTGACAATGAGGATCATAGAGCTGCACTGAAGATCATAGAGCTGCACTGAGGATCATAGAGTGACAACGAGGATCATAGAGCTGCACTGAGGATCATAGAGCTACACTGAGGATTATAGATCTGCACTGAGGATCATAGAGCCGCACTGAGGATCATAGAGCCGCACTGAGGATCATTGAGCAGCCCTGAGTATCATAGAGCTGCACTGAAGATCATAGAGCTTCACTGAGGATCATAGAGCTGCACTGAGGATCATAGAGCAATGCCAAGGATCGCAGAATGACACAGAGGAACATAGAGACACACCAAGAAACGTAGAGCCGCACTGAGGATCACAGAGCCGCACTGAGGATCATAGAGCTGCACCGAGGATCACAGTGATGCACTGAGGATCTTAGAGTGACACTGAAGAATGTGGAGACACAACGACGATCGTAGAGCCGCACTGAGGATTCGAGAGCCGCAACAAGGATCACAGAAGCACACTGAAGATCGTAGAGCTACACTGAGGACCAAAGATTGTAGAACTGTATGAAACGCTAAAAAACTACACCAATTATTAAACATCTGAACTAAAGATTGTAGAACCACATGAGAGATTCAAGAACCATCTCAAAGACTAAAGATCCACAACAAGGATTGCAGAAGTTCAAGATTCTAGAACCACATAAAGGATTATAGATCCCCACCAAAGACTGTAGAGCTGCATGATGCAATCTAGAGCCACATATGAGATTCTAGAACTACATCAGGATTACAGATCCACACCAAAGACTGAAGAACCGCTCATAAGATTCTAGAACCACAAAAATGATTATAGATCCCAGGCAAAAAGGGTAGAGCTGCATGAAGGATTCTAGAACTACAACAAGGATTAGAGATTCCTACCAAAGATCATAGAACCGTATAAAGAGCTCAAGAACCACATCAAAGATTAAAGATCTGCACTACAGATTGTAGAACCTCAAGGAGGACTCAAGAACCACATTGACAATTAAAGATCTCCACCAAAGGTTGTAGAACCTTTAAGGATTGTGTGACTGCCACTTAGCACTACTGGATGCATCCCAAGGGTTCTAGAGCCACACTGAGGATTCTAGAAACACACAAATTATTATTGAGACACAGAGAACATTCTAGATTTTCACTGAATTTTATTACTAATGGAATGGAATGTTCTACGTTTTCTGGAGGACACGTGGATGGAGCTGAACTTTCTTTTTGTCACTCTGTCTTGTGTTGGAATGTGAAATCTGTCCATCCTGACAGACAAGTGAAGGTTCTCCTGTTACCGATGGCTTTTCTTTGTCTCTCTCACTGCTTTCACCTTTTACCCCACCTCTCAGAGACACAGAGAGAGAGAGAGAGAGAGAGAGAGAGAGAGTGAGAGTGAGAGAGAGAGAGAGATAAAGAACGACAGGTGGAGAAGAGGAAAGAAAAAGTGGCTTATCTGAAGTTTTACACTGACGGATCTCTGGTTACTTTGCCATCGGGCTCAGGATCAACAGAACACCTGTGTGTGTGTGTGTGTGTGTGTGTGTGTTTGAGAGAGAGAGAGAAAGAGAGAGAGAGAAAACATTGCTCTAAGCTAATGTGTGTGTGACTTGAGACAGACAGAGAGACCGACAGATGAGTTGTAAACCCCTTGAGGGTCGTGTCCTCACACACACCTGATCTAAAGAGTCTCCTCATTGTGATGAAGTGTGTGTTTGGTTTTACAACTCATCTCTCATCTCTGTCTGTTTCTGTCTCACACACACACACACACACACACACACACACACACACACACATTAATATAATATAAGCTAATATTATTGTCTCTTATACAACAGTTAGTTCCAGTAAACGAATCTGATTGGTCGAGCGGCATTCCAAGAGCGTCTATATTCCCTATAACCACACTGGGATGTTGCATTGTGTGTATCACTCGCATCCACTCTCATCCACTCGTCTGTGTTCGCTACGTAAATTTCCACTTCCTAGCTGGAAGCGGTTACTACAGTAGAGTTAGCGACATCATCAGCAGACATGGCCAACGATACTTTCAGGAATATAACTTTTGGTTTAAAATATGAAAGCTCATCAGTTGAAGATGAGAAGGAAGAAGGGACGCCAGTTTCATCAGAAGCACCTTAAACCGGATTCATAATGTGTATGAAATGTTATTTACTTATGATATTAATTTCTTGTTTATAGAACTGTTGTATAAAAGCGATATCGCACTCGGAGTCGTGCGGTTATACTGAATATCTCGTGATTACCTACAGCACTCAACCTGTGGCCAAATCACAGCCGTGACGATATTCACTGCATGATTGTGAGTGTGATATTATTTAATTGTATTACAGCATGACAGAAAAAAGGAGTAAAACACTGTATTGCCAACGATTACGTTTGTTTATTTACTACAGAATGACATGGTGGCTTTGGGGCTGCGGTTGCCGAGAGCAGTTTTGCACTCAGGACTCCATCAGTGAACAGTTTGATAACTTCAACAAAACAGACTTTATGAGAAAACTGTAATGAATTTACTGGTTACACAACTGCACTATTTGTCCATGTAGTACACAGTTATAGAAGGGAATGATTTATAATCGCACTATCCGTGTCACCCAGATGAGGACGGGTTCCCTTTTGAGTCTGGTTCCTTTCAAGGTTTCTTCCTCATATCGTCTCAGGGAGTTTTTCCTCACCACCGTCACCTCTGACTCGCTCATTAGGGATAAATTCACATTTTTACAATTTATTTTGATTTAATTTAATTTGAATCTATGTATTTCTGTAAAGCTGCTTTGTGACAATGTCCAGTGTTAAAAGCACTACACAAATAAAACTGAATTGAATTGAATGTCATATTTTTTATCCATTTATAGTTACGTTTACACCTCCATGAAACGAGTTAGTTCCTGTTGTCGCTTACGTTATAGCAGCTATAAACAGTCGTTCCCTCACCAGCCGCTCTTTATTCTCTCTCTTATAGTTAATAAGACAAAAAACAAACACAGCTTGTTACACGTTACCGAGAAACCGCAAAGAAGCGTAAACTCGTCTGTCCTGAAGATGTCGGAAAGCTTAAAGTGATACCTTTACCTGTGACACTGGAGACTCCTTCCATAAATGTTAAATAAACGTCTCCTTACTCTGGAGAAAACTTCACCGTATCAGCAGTTATGTGGAGCGTCCGCTGTACACGTCCCTCTGAATAAGCTGTTGCTATAGAAACGATAACATATTAGAATAAGTGCATTAATATAAACCTGTGATTTGCAGCTGCGCTACTGTCAGAGCTGCTGGTCTAGAAAATTAATCAACATCTTCTGACCAATCAGAATCCAGAATTCAACATGATACTGTGTTAAGAGAAGTTGAACACACGGGGCAGACTTTACAGACTTTACCCACACTCACCTGAACACTAACACACCTATTCCCTGTTTATCCTCAATCAAATCTGTGTATTTAAATGACTCACGTCTCTGATTTGTGACAACAATATTTTAATATTTTATAAACTCTTCATTCCTTCTGTTCTACTTGTGGCTGCAGTGATATCAGTAAATAGGATCAGGGATTGATAACTGGTGGAATATAAACAGTTCTGGGTTTTGTGGTTTCAGCAAAAATCTGTAATCGAGCACATCATCTGCTGCAGCATTACACACTGATGTGATTAACTGTCTCCCTCTTTCTCTCTTTCTATTTTTCTCTATCTCTCTCTCTGTATATAGACTTATCTCTCTACCGGTCCTTATTCTCAATCAGATTTCTTTCCCCCAGTCTTGTCCCGCAGACCGTCCTGAGAGCACAATTGAAGGCTGATTTCATTTTATTCCTCACAAACATTTCTAATGATATTATAGAATAGTGCATACACACTCTCTCTCTCTCTCTCTCTCTCTCTCTCTTTCTTTCTCTCTCACACACAAATCCTTTATTGACAAACAGCAGCACATTTGTATTAAAGAATCACATCACTGTTGAATTCTGGATTGTGATTGGTCAGAAGGTGTTGATTAATTTTCTGTAACAGCAGCTCTGACAGTAGTGCAGCTGCACATCACAGGTCTATATTAATGCACTCATTCTAATACGTTATCGTTTCTATAGCAACAGCTCATTCACAGGGACGTGTACAGTGGACGCTCGACATAAATTGCTGATACGGTGAAGTTTTCTCCAGAGAAAATACAACATTTATGGAAGGAGTCTCCAGTGTCAGAGGTAAAGCTGTAACTTTAAGTTTTCTGACATCTTCAGGACAGAGGAGTTTACGCTTCTTTACAGTTTCTCGGTAACATGCGTAACAAGCTGCGTTTTTTTTTTGTCTTATTAACTTGAAGAGAGAGAATAAAGAGAGGCTGGTGAGGGAACGACTGTTTATAGCTGCTATAACGTAAGTGACAACAGGAACTAACTAGTTTCACAGACTTTAAATGTAATTATAAACAGACACAAAGTATGACGTGTCATTCTTTAATAATAAAAAATTTCAATGGCGAGCAAATGTCGGTGGTATAAGAGGAATAAAACACATCAGGACTGTTATAGGAAAATAATCACCTTCTGGCTGACTGTAACTCTGCTTCATCACACCACATTACTGCTGATTATTTTCCTGTAACAACACAAAGTGCTTTATTCCTTACTTATAAAATATACAACATTTTATTGTCTGTAAAACTATTAAAGAGAAGCATAAACAGATAAAGCCAACAAAAACTGTTCTAGGGTTCTACATAGAGACAAACGAAGAACATTAAGGGTTCTAGATTTAACCTTTTATTTCCTAGGAGTGTAGGGTTTGTGGCAATTGTAAATCTGTAGTAATGAATGTGTGTGTGACCTGATCTCTGTCTTTCTGTCTGTCTCTGTCTGTCTCTCTCTCTCTCTCTCTCTCCATTAGAGGGTAAATTGTGTTTAAACACTACACCAGTGCAGGATGTGGTCATTATGTGTGATTATTGGAACACAGCCGAAGGGGGGGAGTGTGCACTAACTGGTTTAGGCAGTCATTTTAAAACCAGACGGGAATGCAGCCAATTACACATCTAGGTTTGTGTGTGTGTGTGTGTCTGTGTGTGTGTGTGTGTGTGTGTGTGCACCTGTATGTCACTGAAAATGATCAGCATCTATGTTTCAGTGCGCACAGCATCATCTGGCAATAAAATAAATAAATAAAATCATCACATTTATGTTCTTAATATTTTTTGTTTTTGTTAGTATAGGGCAGGGTTTCAGTCATGGGGTGCAGCCTGGCTAGTCCTAGTGTCACTGCTGGAAGGAAACATTTCCTGGCCACACGCAGGACCTGGACTTCACTGTGAATAATAGGAACTTTAAATATCATCAGTGGTTGAGGTGCCTACGATAACCAGAAATAAATCTGCATTAACAACATAATCACACTCATTATAATCACTCGCTCACTATAATCACACACTCGCTATAATCACACGCTATAATCACACACTGGCTATAATCACACACTCGCTCTAATCACACACTCACTATAATCACACACTCTCTATAATCACACACTCGCTATAATCACACACTGGCTATAATCACACACTCGCTATAATCACACACTCGCTATAATCACTCGCTATAATCACACACTCACTATAATCACTCACTATAATCACACACTCGCTATAATCACTCACTATAATCACACACTCGCTATAATCACACACTCACTATAATATTCAGACACTCGCTATAATCACTCGCTATAATCACACACTCACTATAATCACTCAGTATAATCACACACTCACTATAATCACTCGCTCATTATAATCACACACTCGCTATAATCACACACTCGCTATAATCACACACTCACTATAATCACACACTCAGTATAATCACACACTCGCTATAATCACACACTCATTATAATCACTTGCTCATTATAATCACACACTCGCTATAATCACACACTCACTATAATCACACACTCGCTATAATCACTCGCTATAATCACACACTCATTATAATCACACACTCAGTATAATCACACACTC
>CM040463.1:1275148-1287151 GCA_022758105.1 Pangasianodon gigas | reverse complement strand
GTGTTCTGATTGGCTGAGAGCAGTACAGTATTCTGATTGGCTGAGAGCAGTACAGAGTGTTCTAGACTATGTAACCTAACTTTATGTGATTTGGGACACGCCCTCTGAAAAACTGACCTATGTAAAGAGTATATATTTTAAACCAAGCTAGTGCACTATTTTGGGAGTGTTATATATCCCATGTGCACTATGGCCTATATAGTGAACAGAGTGTGTAATTTGGGACACGCCCCCAGGGGATTGGGGCCCATGGAGTGTATATTGTAGTGTGTAGGGAATAGGGAGTAGGGACTAGGGTCCTGTATCAGACACACTGAATGTGTTTTTTTGCACCTGATTGAACCGTTAAAAGCCTGCAGTGTTTCAGTGGCGTGTTGTTCCCCCTCACACACTCCTGATCGGCACTAATTGCCTGCGACATTTTTCAATCGGCGCCATATTGATCTGCGTCTGCTGAATTTGTCGAACGATTACGGTGCCAAATGAATTCGTCCAGACGTTTAAAAAAACAGAAAATAACAACTCCACCTCGTGCCAGTGGATCGCTATCAGATAATTACAGAGCAGGTCACAGCGTGTTTTCACATCTACATACACTCGTCCTAATTAGCTTTCAGATCCTGCATCACACACACACACACTGTTCCATTAATTCCTGAAACACCGTGTGTCCATTCTGCTCCGTTGTTTCAGATTTAATTGGCCCGAGCGTACAATGACCACCCGGCTGGCACGGGCCCTCGTTCCTAATGTCCATTATTGTCTGTGTGTGTTGAGTGTGTGTGAGTGTGTGTGAGTGTGTGTGTGTGTGTGTGAGATGTGGGATAAAAAAGGGAAATCAATAGTGTTTCATTAGTGCAGGGCTGCAGCACAGCTTAATTAAACTTTCCGAGGCGTTTGCTTTAACCGGGCAAATAAAAGAGTGAAGTGGAGAGAATGAGGGCATTAGCATATCTATCACACATACACACACACACACACACACACACACACACACACACACATTTTTGTTCAGCCACTTCTCACTCTCTCTGTTTCCATCAGCTACACTTTTCTTTAGAAGCGACTTCATGTTCTTTATGAAGTCATTAAAAGATCGTCAGCCAATCACACATCGGCTGTGTCCTGATACCAAGAATGCGAAGTGCGCACTTGTTTTCTAGGGAAGAATGTTTTTATTGAGTGCCCTTTATAAGAATAAACACCACAAAGAAAGAAAGAAAGAAAGAACAGAGAACTATCATCTGGTCATTGTGGACGCTTCCCAAACCACACACACACACACACACACACACACACACTGTTCACACCATCTTGAAAGGCCGCAGTGAATTATGGGTATTATGTCACTGTTTGGACCCTCGTCTACCGCAGTGCATTGTGGGATTTGATGATATTTATGGCTACGCTTGAGAGTGTGTCTTTTCAGTTTCTTCATTCTACAGGTGACAGAACGTGGTGTTGAAGTGTGTGAAGTGGAGTGTTTGGGATAAATAATATAAAGTGTGTGTGTGTGTGTGTGTGTGTGTGTGATCGTCTCTCCAGAAATGTCAGAAATGTAACATTTGGTTACGTGTGAGGAAGAGGAAGAGAAGCCACCGATCGACCGAGCGGCAGATTGTGAGATCTGTTCAGAAGGATGAAAATCACACACGCGTCTGTTTTCGTCGTTCAGCAGGAACCACGGAGGGATTATCAGGTTTCACTCGCCGTGAGATGGACATGTTAGACACGAGCGAGGAACTCGTCCATCTGCTCTTATCTCAACTGAGCAGCAGGGGTTCCTGAATCATCCGTCCGTTCCTCAGAATCATCAGCATGAAGGTTCTAGGATCATCAATCAGCTCTGGAGCCCTCAGTGTGAAGGTTCTAGGATCATGGATCAGCTCTGGCACTCTCAGTGTAAAGGTTCTAGGATCATCGGTCGGCTCTGGAACCCTCAGAGTTAAGGTTCTAGGATCATCGGTCAGCTCTGGAACCCTCAGTGTGAAGGTTCTAGGATCATCAATCAGCTCTGGAATCCTCAGTGTGAAGGTTCTAGGATCATCGGTCAGCTCTGGAATCCTCAGTGTGAAGGTTCTAGGATCATCAATCAGCTCTGGAGCCCTCAGTGTGAAGGTTCTAGGATCATGGATCAGCTCTGGCACTCTCAGTGTGAAGGTTCTAGGATCATCAATCAGCTCTGGAGCCCTCAGTGTAAAGGTTCTAGGATCATCAATCAGCTCTGGAGCCCTCAGTGTGAAGGCTCTAGGATCATCAGTCGGCTCTGGAACCCTCAGAGTTAAGGTTCTAGGATCATCGGTCAGCTCTGGAACCCTCAGTGTGAAGGTTCTAGGATCATCAATCAGCTCTGGAATCCTCAGTGTGAAGGTTCTAGGATCATCGGTCAGCTCTGGAATCCTCAGTGTGAAGGTTCTAGGATCATCAATCAGCTCTGGAATCCTCAGTGTGAAGGTTCTAGGATCATGGATCAGCTCTGGAGCCCTCAGTGTGAAGGTTCTAGGATCACAGGTCTGTCAACAATCAAGAGTCAGTTTTGGGATCATTAGTCTGAAGATACTACAGTCTTTGGGCAGTTCTAAACTCCTCAGAGTGAAGAATCTAGAGCCAACAGTGTACAGGTTCTAGAATCCATGGCTACATCTATTGTCCTTAGTGTGATGTTTTTAGAAACCTCAGATTGTTCTAGAATCAGTTCTAAATTCTGTTCTCGAATCCAGGGTATGAAGGCCTCATTTTCCAGGGTGAAGGTTCTAGTATAGTTCGTCAGTTCTGGAATCTTTCATATAAAGGTTCTAGAATCATTTGTCAGTTCCAGAATCCTCAGACAGTTCTAAATCATTTGTCAAATCTAGAATTGTCTCGTAGTTCTAGAATCCTCAGCCTGAGGGTATAGAATCTTCACTGTGATGGATCCAGAATCCTTGACCAGGTCAAAAATAATTCTAGAATCCTCAGTAGGAAGATTCTAAAATCCAGCTTTAGAATATGATATCTGTTCTAGAATCCTCAGTGTGATGTTTCTAGGGTCCACAGCGTGAATCATTTGTTTAGAATCCTCTGTATGCTCTAGAGTCCTTAGTGTGAGTTTTCTAGAATCCTCAGAGTGAAAACTGTAGAATCATTGGTCAGATCTAGAATCTTTAGTTCTAGAATCATCAGTTATAAAATCCCTTCCTAGTTCTAGAATCAGTTCTAAAATCCTCAGACAGCTCTACAGTCCTTAGTCTGGAGGTTCTAGAATAATCTGTCAGCTCTAGAATCCTCTGTCAGTTATGTAATCCTCAGAAAGTTCTACACTCTTCAGAAAGTTCTTCAGAAAGTTCTACACTGTTAGAATCCTCAGTGTGAAGGTTCTAGAATAACTGATCAGTTCTCAGATCTTTAATATAATGGTTGAAGGTTGTAGAAGGTCGTCGTCAGTGTGAAGGTTCGGTTCTAGAATCCTCAAGGTGAAAGCGGTCAAATCTGGAATTTTTACTGATAAAGGTTCTAGAATCATCAGCTATTAAATCCTTTGTCAGTTCTAGAACCTTCACTGTGATTTTTTTCCCCAGGTTCCTCAACCAGCTCTAGGATCATCAGTGAGTTCTAGAATACACAGAATGAAGGTTCTAGAATCCCTGGTCAGTTTTATTTGGCAGGTTTTATGGTTGTGAATTTCATCCAACTGTGTCTCAGTTATAAAGATGGAGATCAGGAACTCTAACATTCCTCCATCTTCCTTCTTAGCAAGCTAGCTTATAGCGCTTCAGCTACTTACACCTTCAAATTCAAATTCAGATTTTATTTGTCACGTGTGTAACAATATACAGTACGACTTGCAGTGAAATGCTTTATACAACTGTTCTGACATAAAATAAGAAAATATAGAAAAATATTAAATATAAAGAAAAATATAAAGAAAAATATTAAATATAAAGAAAAATATAAAGAAAAATATATATAAAAATATTAAATATAAAGAAAACTATATACGTTAAAAAATATATATAAAGAAAAATATATACATTAAAAAGAAAGAAAATGTATATAAAGAAAAATATAAAGAAAAATATTAAATATAAAGAAAAATATATACATAAAATATTAAATATAAAGAAAAATATAAAGAAAAATATATATAAAAATATTAAATATAAAGAAAACTATATACGTTAAAAAATATATATAAAGAAAAATATATACATTAAAAAGAAAGAAAATGTATATAAAGAAAAATATAAAGAAAAATATTAAATATAAAGAAAAATATATACATAAAAATAGATATAGAAAAATATATATACATAAAATTATATATAAAGAAAAATATTAAATATAAAGAAAAAAATAAAAATATATACAAGAAAAATATTGAATATAAAGAAAAATATATACAAAATATATATAAAGAAAAAATGTAAAGAAAAATATTAAATCTAAAGAAAAATATTCACATAAAAATATATATAAAGAAAAATATAAAGAAAAATATTAAATATAAAGAAAAATATATACATAAAAAATATATGAAGGGATTTAAAAAAAAGTGTATAAGAATATATATGTGGATATATGGACGGTGGCAGCAGCAGTCTGAGAATACAGATATAATGTGCAATAAATGCAATACTAAATATTAAATTGCAATACTAGAATAAATTAGTAACGTAGATGTAAATGGCGGTTGGGTGTTTGAAGGAGATGGATGTATATGAAGGAGATGGATGTATATGAAGGAGATGTATGTATATGAAGGAGATGATCTAGAGAAATACATACAGAATGTTTGTTTTTGAAAAGCATGAAAAGTCTCGTGTTCCAGCGCTAGTTCTTCGTCATATCTCATTAATCCTAACCGAAACATCTCACCCCTCCCCCGTTCCACTGATATCTGAGTGTTTGAAGTTAAAATGCACTCTCTGCGCTCCACATTTACGCTCCGTGAATTAACAAAAAAGAAAAAAAAGAAAATCAATGGCTGTTTTTCCTGACCGCTCGCTCCCTCCTGCACTATTCGGTTTCGTCGAGGCGTGTGTGTTTCCTGAGGGGCCACGCATGAAGGCCATCTAATCGAAACGTCAATTTATTAGCTCAAAGAGTACAGCATCAAGATAAAAAAGAAAAAAAAGAAAAGTGTTCACGTTTTCCAGGAAAACCTCTGTGAAACCAGAGCATCCATGAGGAGAGGCAGAGGAATGTGTGTGTGTGTGTGTGTGTGTGTGTGTGTGTGTGTGAGGCCCCGACAGACAGACA
This sequence comes from Pangasianodon gigas, assembly GCA_022758105.1. Taxonomy (NCBI): domain Eukaryota; kingdom Metazoa; phylum Chordata; class Actinopteri; order Siluriformes; family Pangasiidae; genus Pangasianodon; species Pangasianodon gigas. The sequence continues at coordinate 1,281,913 of CM040463.1, read as the reverse complement.
AACACAACAGATTCCAGTATGATGGACTGATGTGTTAACATATAAAAAAAGATGGAGATCAGGAGGAAGAACCTTCAGAGGAACCAGGACTCTGAAGCAAGAGGAGAACATTATTTTTAGATCTGATGAACTTACGCTAGTTATTATAGTTTACATAAGAAATATACATTAATAGTTAACAAGTAAGTATCAAGATACGAATCATGACTGAAGCCAGTAGAACTGTAAGTACAGATCTAAATCCTGGATGGAGAAGGTCCATCAGTCAGCAATCAATCAGTAAAGATAGAGTAGGAGCTTGTAGACCTCAGGATGGCAGAAAAAACTTGTAGACCTCAGGCTGGCAAAAGGAGCTTGTAGACCTCAGGCTGGCAAAAGGAGCTTCTAGACCTCAGGATGGCAGAGGAACAAGCTTGTAGATCTCAGGATGGAAGAAGGAATTTGTAGACCTCGGAATGGCAAAAGGAGCTTGTAGATCTCAGGATGGCAGAGGAAGAAGCTCGTAGACTTCAAGATAGGAGGAGACAAAGTTTGTAGACCTAGAAATGGTAAGAATGGTAAGAGCCTGTAGACCTTAAATGGGTAGGATTGGAGAAGAATCTTGTAGACCTCAAGATGCTAAGAAGGAGAATCTTGTAGACCTCAAGATGCTAAGGAGGAGAACCTTGTAGACCTTAGGATGCTCAGGAGGAGAACCACAGGAGGAGAACCTTGTAGACCTTGGGATGCTCAGGAGGAGAACCTTGTAGACCTTGGGATGCTCAGGAGGAGAACCTTGTAGACCTAAGGATGGTCAGGAGGAGAATCTTGTTGATCTTAATAGGATGTTTGTACACCTCAGGATGGTGACTCCATGTTTTGGTTTGTAAGAGAAGTAAGAACATCAGACAAAACCATTTAGTATTCTGGAGGAACGTATGAACAATGTTTTGTGATGATCTGAATAGAACATCAACACACTGTCGGTTCTCGAGTCTAACAGGAGAACCGATGAACCTCGGGGCCACCAAGAGTTCCATCATCATCAACGGTCTTCTCAAACAGGGAATGAGACCGAATCGGGAAGATCAGGAAGCAGGATGGTGATTCCAAAGTTTGGAAAAATATCTGCTGCTACGTGTTTGGATACGAGACGTGTGTTTAGGGTTTAAGATTATGCTAATGATTATAAACACACGCACGCTTGTAGCTCTCTGTACCATCGAACGTGGTTACCGTGGTGATCGTTACACTCTGCACGCCTGATGGATCTCTCGCCGTGTGTGTGTGTGTGTGTGTGTGTGTGTGTGTGTGTGTGAGATTAGTGCAGTAATGTAGAGTTATCGATCTGTTTCATGGCCGCAGATGAAACTGAGTAAGGACGTTTTTAGTGGAGCAGACAGACGCGGTGGACGACAGGCGTCTGTGGCCTACCTCTGCTGTCATCCATCCGTCCATCCATCCATCCATCCATCCATTCATCCATCTGTCTGTCCATCCATCCATCCTTCCATCCATCCATCCATCCATCCATCTGTCCCTCACTTCATTCTTCCTTCTTATGGCTCGCATTTCTCCCTGCAAATATGGACGGAGTCTCTCCCTCCCTCTCTCTCTCTCTCTCTCTCTCTCTCTCTCTCTCACACACACACACACACACACACACGCACACACACATACACACACTCACTCACACACACTCACTCACACACACACATATGGCGCGCTCGTCCGCCCAGACGGCATTTACAAATATTTTCAAGTAAATAGCGGACGGTGTTTTTACACGGCGCCCCCCGGAGGACGAGTGAAGAGTCTCTGGGGAGCTTCGGGGTCAGAGGTCAGAGTTCATATCGAACTCAACACAATCTGTCTCAGTCTGTACAGCTGTGATCTCACACACACACACACACACACACACAGCATGCATTTCCAGTGTTTTATAAACTTTATTCTGTTCCTTAATTAAATTTGTGAAACTTTCTCCCTGAAACACACTGACTGTCAAACGATGATGTCATAACAAGCGATAAAGCAGCCGACCAATCAGCAGCTTCGATTCAGCTCATACTCAGTGGAAACACACACACACACACACACACACACACACACACAATCTTTATTTCAACACCACTCACTGTTTTATTCTTTCTTTCATTCATTCTTTTTTTCAGTTCGTTTCAATTTTTATTTTTCTCCATTTTCCATTCTTTTGTTTTCCTTTATTATATTTATTTTTATAGAACAATTTAAAGTGTATATCTTTTTAATTTCTCATTTTTTATGAAATTTTTAATTTAGTAATACTGAAGTTTTATTACAATATGATTTCACAATTTATTAAAAAGATTCTTTCGTTCATTATTATTCATTTTGTTCTTCATTTATCATTTTCATCTTTATTGTTCTTTCATCGGTTTGTTTTTGATTCACTATATTTTCATTCATTTTTTTAATTTTTCTTCTCCATTTTTTCATTTATTTACTAAGAAAGTTACTCTTTTTTTTACTTTGTTGTTTGTTTCTTCATTTTTCTTTCTGTTTTAGTTGTTCTGGGTTTTTTAATTCATTTTTCCTTATTCTTTCTTGAGCTATATTTTAAATATTTTCAAATATATACATATTTTTCTAAATTTTAAAAATTTAATTGTAATCTTTCTTTTATATCCTCCGGCAGTTTCATCAGTCTCAGGATTTCCTTCAGACCGTGCACATCGAGCTTCATATGTAATATATTTTTATTTTATATGAATAATATATTTAGTATTGCTCTATGATTTGTTTGTGTGTGTGTGTGTGTGTTTTGCAGTTTTATATAATAACGACACAACAATTTGTAATTTGTAGAATTTTAACTCCGAGCTTCAGTTCAGTGTGTGTGTGTGTGTGTATGTGTGTGTGTGTGTCTTGTTAGGCTGTAATGGACGATGCGTGTCATCATTAACGCTGTGGGGTGAGGGGGCGTGTCCCTCAGGGCCCTCTGACTCCGCCCACTTCCCCAAATGCCATCAATAATCCTGTTAATAAATAATCCACTAAATAAAGAGTCCTTTATGTGACGGACGCCGAAATGGACTCAACCGTACAGCTCATCATTTAACTCACACACTCACACACACACACACACACACACACACACTGTCTGCACTGGATTACAAAAGAAATTCAAATAATTTATGATATATATAAATATATATATATATATATATATATAAATAATGCTAGTACTATTAATAGTCTAATATTTTCTTATTATTATTATTACATATAATTTGATGTTATATATAGAATTATATATTAATAATTTATTACATTGCTAATCATTATTATTTATTATTATTATTTTTACATTATTATTTTATCAATATAGTAACTAACAGCAACAGATTAGAAATGCAGCTTATGCATCTGTAAATATTATGTTATTAAGGTTCAAAATAATAACAATAATAATAATTTTCATATTTTATGTCAATTGTTCTATATTATATAATTCTATTTCTATCATTCTATATACAATATATATACTATATACAATTCTATACAAATAAAATTGTATTAAATTACATTTTATACATTTTTTTTTTTTTAATAAATAAAAATAAACAGAAAAAATTAAGGAATTAAAAACAAATCAAGCAAAACATGAATTTAATGTGAAGTACTAAAAATATATAATATAATATAATATAGTGGTAAAAATGTGAAAAAAAATCAAAGCAAATTTCATTTGCATGTGTGTGTGTGTGTCTTTTTATAATCCAGTGGAGACAGAGAGTGTGAGTGTGTGTGTGTGTGTGTGTGTGTGATCCTCTTTTGAAACGCAGTCTGATTCACTTCAGTCTTTGATATTATGCAGATTACAGCCATTAACAGCCAGAGAGAGAGAGAGAGAGAGAGAGAGAGAGAGAGAGAGAGTGTGTGTGTGTGTGTGTGTGTGTGTGTGTATCCTATTTGGGTGGCGGCCATCTTGGACTCGGCCTCCCAAACATATTAAGTTGATTAGCGATGTGAGTGCATAAAATAAACAAACGGCTCGTGCCAAAGCGCCGCAGCTTCAGCTTTCAGCCCCGCAATTATCTTCTTATATAATTAAACACACTGCGCTTAATGAGCGTCTCGCTAACGGAGGGGTTAGCTTAGCCAAAACAGGACAAACGAGACGAGCGAGAGCGAGAGAGAGAGAGAGAGAGAGAGAGAGAGAGAAAGAGAGAGAGAGGAGTAATTACATGTTGGCATGACAGTGATAATGTTAATGATGGACATTCAAATTTAGCGATGAATAAAAAGGACGCAGAGTGACGACATGCAGACGCTAAACTGAAGGCTATAGACGTCCATTTTGCTTGTTAGCTACATTAGCAGTGTAGCTTCAGCGCACACCTAAAGAAACAAACATGTCCTGGCTGATTGATTGATTGATTGGTGACATCATATCAGAGTCAGGAAAAAATATGCTAATTCATGTTGTATACTGTAAATATAAATATAAATATAAATCTGTAAATACAAATTAACTGAATTGTCATAAAGTGAAATTTATGTATCCTGTGAATCGCTATAAAGTGAATCAGTTTAAATGAATTGTTTTAATGTAAACATGTATAAAATGAATCTGTAAAAGGAATCAGTATAATGTGAATCACTGGAGGATGTTTCAGTATAAATTATTTCACTATAAATTGTTTGACTTGTTATAATTCAGATTGGTCCAAGGTGTGTAAATAAGAAGTGAATCTATTTAAAAAAAAAAAAAAAAGTGGGTAGTTTAATGTGTGTGAGTAAATTGTTCCTATAATAATGTGAATTGTTTTATATTGAATTGATACAAGGTGAATCAGTATTAAGTGAATCTGTAAAAAGTGAATCAGTATAAAGCGAATAGGAAATAGATAGTTCATGAATCGGTATAATGTGAATCGGTATAATGTAAATCGGTATAATGTAAATCGGTATAATGTGAATTGGTTTAATGTGAAACGGTATCATTCAAATCTGAAGAATTTAATTCAGTATTAAGTGAATCTGTAAAAAATAAATCAGTATAAAGTGAATAGGAAATAAATAGATCATGAATCGGTATAATGTGATTCAGTATAATGTGAAACGGTATCATTCAAATCTGTATAATTTAATTCAGTATTAAGTGAATCTGTAAAAAGTGAATCAGTATAAAGCGAATAGGAAATAAACAGATCATGAATCGGTACAATGTGAATCGGTATCATTCAAATCTGTATAATTTAATTCGGTATTAAATGAAGTGGTATGATGTGAATCACTACAGAGTGAATCAGTTTAAAGTGACTCAATTCAATACAGATTTTTAAGTACAGTGTAAACCAGACAGTTGTTTTCTGCCAATTTTTGGCCAATTCTAGAGTAAAATAAAAACATTTTATTTTAAATTAGTTCATTTTAGCCATTTTCATCTCTAATTTATAACCACTGGTTCATTATTATTAAAATGTTTATAAATGAGTTAAAGTTGACTCTCTTTCAGTTTTAAATATCACTAGAAATGAACAAAAAACACAAACATTAATCAGTCACATGCTTAAGCATGTTAAACATGTTAATTGTGATTATTTAAAAAAAAAAAAAACTCTTAAGTGTTTATTTTTATATTGAATTTTATTGCTGCATTTATCCGACTAACTGAATCCAAACATCACATAAAGGCTAAAATAAACCTTCTATATTTTAGCACGTTCCTTCCTCCGTCCGTCTCGTGCCCCTCTCACCGTCTGTGAGGTGTTTTTATTTGCTTTGTTATTATTTTTATGATGGCGTGGTGTTATTGAGACTCATTTTTCATCCAGCCTGCATTAAGCATCGCTATCGATTTCTTGTACGCGGTGCACGACTGGTGGACCACACTCTCCTTTTTTTCTGTTATTATTCTGTGGTACTTGTGGGTAATTCATATCGGCCTGGAGGTCCTGACTCCTGAAAATACACACCCTCACACCCTCACACACACACACACACACACACACACACACGCTTCGAGATATCCCTCATTTTCACAACCTGCTGTAAAACTGCACCATTTCAGAAAACACAGCGGTGAATAACTGGAAAAAACAACAGTATTTATTTTCCTTTCATCCCTTTTTTCACTTCTTTTGTTGAGCCCTCAAACCATTCTGTAGTGTGCACTACTTACCCACTTTAGATTTTATACCAAAACAACTAAAACAGGAATTTTTTACTATTAAAATAAGTATCAAATGATTGAGAATGAAGTGAATCGAATGAATTGAATTTGTATTAGGTGAGTCAGTATAAGGTGACTCAGTATTAAATGAATCAGTATAAAGTAAATTGGTATAACGTGAATGTGTACAAAATGAATCGGCATTAATTGAATTTGTATAAATTGGTATAAAGTGAATGAGTACAAAGTGAATCAGTAGTAAGTGAATCGATATTAAATGAATCGGTATTAAGTGGTATGAAGTGAATGCGTACAAAGTGAATCAGTATTAAATGAATCAATATTAGATTAATCAGTATTAAGTGGTATAAAGTGAATGCGTACAAAGTGAATCAGTAGTAAGTGAATCGATATTAAATGAATCGGTATTAAGTGGTATAAAGTGAATGCGTACAAAGTGAATCAGTATTAAATGAATCAATATTAGATGAATCAGTATTAAGTGGTATAAAGTGAATGCGTACAAAGTGAATCAGTATTAAATGAATCAATATTAGATGAATCAGTATTAAGTGGTATAAAGTGAATGCGTACAAAGTGAATCAGTATTAAGTGAATCAATATTA
>CM040463.1:1264356-1275048 GCA_022758105.1 Pangasianodon gigas | reverse complement strand
GTATTAAGTGGTATAAAGTGAATGCGTAAAGTGAATCAGTATTAAGTGAATCTATATTAAATGAATCGGTATTAAGTGGTATAAAGTGAATGAGTACAAAGTGAATCATTATTAAGTGAATCGATATTAAATTAATTGGTATTAAGTCGTATAAAGTGAATGCATACAAAGTGAATCAGTATTAAGTGAATCAATATTAAATGAATCAGTATTAAGTGTTATAAAGTGAATGCATACAAAATGAATCAGTATTAAGTGGTATAAAGTGAATGCATACAAAGTGAATCAGTATTAAGTGAATCAATATTAAATGAATCAGTATTAAGTGTTATAAAGTGAATGCATACAAGATGAATCAGTATTAAGTGGTATAAAGTGAATGCATACAAAGTGAATCAGTATTAAGTGAATCAATGTTAGATGAATCTGTATTAAGTGGTATAAAGTGAATGCGTACAAAGTGAATCAGTATTAAGTGAATCAATATTAAATGAATCGCTATGAAGTGGTATAAAGTGAATGCGTACAAAGTGAATCAGTATTAAGTGAATCAATATTAAATGAATCGGTATTAAGTGGTATAAAGTGAACGCGTACAAGTGAATCAATATTAGGCAAATCAGTATAAGGTGAATCAGTATTAAGTGAATCAGTATAAAGTAAACTGATATAAAGGTGAATATAAATAAATCATTATGAGATAAACAGGAAAAAGTGATTCGGTATAAAATTAATTGGAATAAGGTGAATCATTATTAAGTGAATCGGTGAAAAGTGAATCAATATAAAGAGCTTAGGAATGAAATGAATCAGTATATTGCATTCCTATTAACTATATCAGTTAAAAGCGAATCTTTGTAAGATAAATCAGCATAAAAGGAAATTAGTACAAGGTGAATCATTGCAATGTAAATGAATATGAGGTGATTCGGTTTAGATTGTTCCAGTATAATGTGTCTTGTTATAAACTGAATCGGGATAACGTGAATCAGTAATAATTAAATCTCAAAAAAAGTGACTCACTATAAAGTGAATAGGAATTAAGTGAATCTGTGGAAGATGAATCAGCATAAAAGAATCAATATGAGGTGAGTCAGTGTTTCAGTGTAAAATTATTTGTTATAAATTCAATCATTATAAGGTCAATCAGTAGTAGGAGTTGAATGATTCACCGTAATGATGATGATTCACCAGAATGAATCAGTATAATGTGAATTAGTAAGAAGTGATCTAGTGAACCAGTAAAGTGAATCAGTTTAAAGTGTTTCGATTTAATGTGAATTCATATAATACATCTGTAAAAAAATGAATTTGTATACAGTGAATCAGTATAAGGTGAACTGGTGTAATGTGAATCAGTATAAGGTGAATCAGTGTTATGTGAATCAGTATGAGGTGAATTGGTATAAAGTGAATTTGTATAAGATGATTTGGTATTTAGAAAATCTGTATAAAGTGAATCAGTGTAATGTGAATCAGTATGAAATGAATCAGTGTAATGTGAATCGGTGTAATGTGAATCAGTATGAAATGAATCAGTGTAATGTGAACCAGTATGAAGTGAATCGGTGTAATGTGAATCAATATAAAGTGAATCGGTGTAATGTGAATCAGTATGAAATGAAACAGTGTAATGTGAATCAGTATAAAGTGAATCGGTGTAATGTGAAGCAGTATGAAGTGTGAAGCAGTATGAAGTGAATCAGTGTAATGTGAATCAGTATAAAGTGAATCGGTGTAATGTGAAGCAGTATGAAGTGTGAAGCAGTATGAAGTGAATCAGTGTAATATGAATCAGTATAAAGTGAATCGGTGTAATGTGAATCAGTATAAAGTGAATCGGTGTAATGTGAATCAGTATGAAATGAATCAGTGTAATGTGAATCAGTATGAAGTAAATCAGTGTAATGTGAATGAGTATTAAGTGAATTGGTGTAAACTGAATCAGTACAAGGTGAATCATTATAGTGAGAAGTGAATCAGTATAAGAATCAGAATGAAGTGTGTTTAGCTCGTATGTTAATGCGGTTTTAACTTTAGTGTGTAATTCACTAAAAGTGCTTTCATTACATAAATATTCGTTCTATCAAAACACACTTACATGAAACATGAAACGGTTCAGGTTATGGGTGTTAAATCTTCTCTTATTCAGCAATAAATGGATGAACCGAAGTGTTGATATTAAGTGCTCTTCCTGCCTGGTGTAGATAATGATGTCACAAACTTATTTACTAGCGGTGAGACGACATATTAGCAAGATGCTATACCGTGCTAATAGTTCTGCGGTTATGCTAAACAGTAGCAGGGTTCATGTAGATCAGCGCTAGCGGCGTGCGAGCTCGCTGTGACACACCGTGATTTAATTTGTCTGCGTGATTTAATTTGTCTGCTGTAAGTAAATGAGCGCCATGTGAATTAGCCATGAGGGAATTTCTCAAGGTTAAATTACAGCACGGATCCCATCTGGTGGAGTGAAGGTTCATCGCAGAACGGAACAGAACAGCGCAGCGCAGCGCCAACACCCCGACACCCCCGACACCCCCGTCTCCTCCATCCAGTATAAATAAGAGCGAATATAGACGAGACGACCCGAGGCTAGGTTCCCGAGAGCAGCTGTAATCTGTTCAGCCGAGGTTACAGAGGGGAAAAAAACGATTCGAGATGGATGAACGACATCTTGGGCTTCTGATCCTCAAAAAAAATTACAACAACAATGATGGCAAAATTAATACTCAGAAGAAAAAGAATCGAGAAAGAAACAAACAAAAATCAGTCAAGAATAAAATATTAAAATAGGCGAATAATAGCTAGACGCAGCCGTGTTTATCAAAGCTTTCAGTTCATGCAATAAACAATTCTGCGTCTGATTCACGAAACTGTTATGACATCATAACGAGTGGTATGTGGAAAACAAGCCCCGCCCATTAATCCCTTATTTACATATCATATGCATATGACACGCCCCTTCACCCTCATATATATATATATATATAATGTACATGCCCTAATTTAAGCCAATAAAAGGACAGTTATTGAAGATCACAGGAAAGAAATATTGAGCAAAAAATATTCTTTTCATTCTTTTAAATATGATACAATAAAATATTCTTTATATAGAAGCCTTAATTTTTTTCTTTTTAAAAGGAGGAACGTATGATAACGATGTAGAAAAGGATGTATTATTTTAAAAGTATCAGAGTTACTTCAATTCACTTTGCTTGCCTCTTAAATTATTTACACATCATTTTTAAAAATATGAATTAATTTTTACGCACCAGTTGTCTGTCCTTTTTCAATATTAATCTATTTATGATTCTTTACTCGATCATTTCATATCGTCTGATCTCTACACCTCTGCTATAGACAGTTATGGAAGCTGTTTTATTTCAAAATCAGTGAACTCTATTCATAACTAGCTTTTTATTTTTTATTCAGATCTGTTTTATTTATTTAGATCAGATTTAGCTGAAGTCAGATGTAATTAAATATAACAGAACAAATCATTAAAATTCCTTATTTCATATAACCAAAATAAAATGTTAAATCTAGCCAAAATTGCATCTGGTATGTTTTTTAGTGAATTATAAAATTATAAAAACATGACGTGTGATGATGAGGTGTGTCTGAATAGACTCCGCCTCCAGGTCAGCGTTTCACGGTGCTGCTTTTACGTAATAAAGATCCAGTTCTGTACCTTTGATTCATATTTACACACTAAATATCATTGACATAAAACACTATAACCTGGATTTTAGTAAGAGTTTCCAGATTATTAATGTTATTTACTAATTTTATTGTTATAGTGTAATGATGGAGTGTAAATTCGCAGGTCAGACTCCTTGTTTGTTTAGCCACGCCCACTTTTTTCCATTCCAACTAAATGCTGATGTTAAAACCGAAAGTCCAGTTGGACATTATTGACCTGTTTTTAAATATTTTATGGAAGAAAGAGTTTATTCTTTCTGTTTCAGGCTGCCTCTAACGTCTCACTGAGGCACATAATGGGATGACTGGTGTATCTTTGAGGTACATTTATAAAATTACAAAATTGCGAAATCTGTCTGTTAATTTGTCTAATGAGATAATTAGACAATAAAAGCAGATTTTTTTCAGGTCCTGCTGTACGTGCGCTCACGTGTCTCTCTCTACCAGACGCCTATCTGAGCCCTAACGAGTCGTAATTTAATGACAGTGATCAGATCGAGCCTCTGAGTTTGGAGTAGATTATGTAACCTTGGTCGTGATCCAAATCTCTCCATCTGCCTCATTACACTCGTTTAGTTTAACACCGCTACGCTAAGATCCATCCATCCACCCGTCTCCCTCATCCTTCCCCCCGGTTGGACGCGTGGCAGCTGTGTTTGGGCCGCTCGCTGTTCCTCCTCAGCTGCCTGTAATTACGGTGCTCGAGCTGGAGAGGGAGGATGAAACTGATGAAGCACGCGCTACAACGAGTGCTGCTCGTTTTCATCACAGAGCTGCTACTCAAATTCAGATCAATCACATAAAAACATTAAAAACTGGTTTAATGTGGAGAGGAAGACATGCTGAATGGGACGTAGAGAGAAACAGAAAAGAGATATTTTATATAATTTATATTTTATTCTCTCTCTCTCTCTCTCTCTCTGAGATGAGACAGGCCACGCGGGCCACGAGCATTCGTTTAATTTCATTTGTCCGGTGAACATTTCTGCTCTCGCACTTAATATAGCAGTTAACCACCACTACAATCCAAAGTGCTGTTAATCTCACTGTAGAGTGTGTGTGTGTGTGTGTGTGTTTCCCTCCGCATACTTCTATGTGAATTTTGAATCAAAAAAAAAAAGAAAGACAATGTAAAAGTGGTTGTTCTGAAAATAAAGTGAGGATAGAAAATTATTATTTTAATACCTGATGCTTTACAGTTTCTGTGTTTCAGTGTTCTAGAGCTACAGACTCTGGACTCGACTCAGGCTCTAGAGCTACAGACTCTGCACTCGACTCAGGCTCTAGAGCTACAGACTCTGGACTCGACTCAGGCTCTAGAGCTACAGACTCTGCACTCGACTCAGGCTCTAGAGCTACAGACTCTGCACTCGACTCAGGCTCTAGAGCTACAGACTCTGCACTCGACTCAGGCTTTAGAGCTACAGACTCTGCATTCGACTCAGGCTTTAGAGCTTGAGAGTCTAGACCTGACTCTAGAGACAGAGACTCTGCATTTGATTCAGACTCCAGAGATATGGACTCTGCAATCAACTCAGTCTCTAGAATTACAGACTCTGCCCTCGACTTAGGCTCTAAAACTACAGACTCTGACCTCAACTAAGAGTCTAGAGCTAGATGCTCTGATTTTAACTTGGGCTCTAGTGCTAGACACTCTGCATTTGACTCAGACTCTAGAGCAAGAGAAATTGCACTCGGGTCTAGAGTGAGAGACTGTGAACCCTGACCTTGGGTTCTAGAGCTATAGAGACTCTGCACTCAAGTCAGACTTTACTCTCAACTCAGGCTCTAGAGCTACAGACTCTGCTCTTGACTCAGTCTTTAGAGTGAGAGACTCTCCATTCAACTCGGGCTCTGGAGCTAGATACTCTGACCTCAACAAAGGGTCTAGAGCTAGACACTCTGCTTTTAACGTGGGCTCTAGATATAGAGACTCTGCATTCAACTCGGGCTCTAGAGCTACAGACTCTGTCTTTGATACAGGCTCTAGAGTTAGAGCCTCTGCCTTGACTCAATCCAGCAGTATTCAAAATCACCCTGTTTACAAACAAGTAAATAATTGGTAATCATTTTATTTGACTTGATTCGAATCACACTCTAGAGTTACTGGCTCTGCCCTTGGTTTGGACTCTGGAGCTAGAGACTCACTAGAGATTCAGCTCCGACTCTAGATCTAAGGAGACATCTAAAGAGTCTGGAATGACTTGGACTCTAGAGGTAGAGCCTCTGAACTCAACTTGCAGTCTAAAGCTGGACACAGAACTTAACTGTAGAGCTAGAGACTCTGGACTCCACTCAGCTCATGAAACATCACTCAGCAACTCAGCAACTCAGATAGGAGTCGATAGAGATCTATTTTATTATTGCATTTATTTAACATCATGATCTGCTAATAAACTGTTTGAATCCAGATCCTTAGCAGTGATGTGTTAATTATCCTCGCAGCAGAGTCCTTTAGTGTCATGATGCTGCTTTTCTGCGAGACAGATGAGAACACACAAACACACTTTTACTATCATACAGTCAACAAAATCGTAAAAGCCATATTGCATCTTCTTTCCTCCGCCTCTCAGTGGAAACAATAACACAGATCACACATGGAGAGAGCGAAACAACGCCATTTTAGCTCCTCTTAAGTCTTTTTCTGTAGCGTGTGAGGAACAGGAGTGAGAAAAGCACATCCAATATGCATGAGGTTCTCGGCAAACAAGGCCCAATAGTCTTATTGCTCTTAAATAAAACTCCTTCCACCCTCGTGCTGAGAGCTTTAATATTGCCTTAAATATTAAACGAGCCAGAACCGCGCGCCTCATCTATTTTTCATTTATTGGCTACAAATGTAAGAAGTCATCCATCTTAAATAAATTACTGACATTTTCATCTCAAATATAAAAAGGCTACACTTTATTCAGAAAGAGGGGGAAATAGATGGATTGCCCATCGAGCACAGGGTTTTTTTCCCCGAGTGCACAGGAGAGGTTTATTTCCAAACAGCACATTTAAGAGCGAGTGAGAAAATGCTGAAAATAGGCCATAAAATAACCGAGGCTTCAGTGATGATTTGAGGGAAAGCTCTGAAAATGGATAAATACGCGCTGAATGATAGGATCTGTAAAAAAAAAAAAAGAAAGAAAAGAAAAGAAATCACAGCGCTGCCCCTCGCCTGTGTGTCCATAAATAAATAAAAGTAAATATATAAATAAAATTAAGAATGAAGCACAGAAATTCAGCGGTATTGCGAGAGCCGTTGCTGGCTAAAGCTGAAATCGATTTCTTCAACTTGCTAGCGGGGGGAATAAATGTGAGGAGAATTAGCGCAGAAATATTTACAAATGGCGCCTGGGAATGGAAATCGTGGGGCGCAGAGGGGGCGACTTCATTACTCATTTAACACACAGCCGTAATTATATTGTGTTTGAATCGTATATTTCTGAAAGGTGAAATCGGTCACTGTATGCCCCAGGGCTCGCGCCGTGTAATTACCGCCTCGTATACAAATGGCCTCGCTAATGGGGGACCGGCAGCAGCAGCAGCAGCGGAGGCTCTAGCAGCTAGCACGCTAAAGCCTGGCGTGACCCCAGCACAGGATTACTGTACACCACATAACACAGAATCCCCTTCACTCTTGGGGTCCAGCTTCATACGGCTAATCTAGCATCAGACTGCTAGCAGATATTCAAGAAAAATACAGGATCTAGCACAGGAGCTCTACTAATAAAAGCTCATACTAGTAAAAGGGAACCAAGATGTTTTTTTTTAGCATTTTGGGAAAATATAAAGGTTAATAATAACATAATTTTTTGTCTTAGCCATTCTTACATCCAATAGAATTAAAATTCTAGTACATTTAATCAAGGCAGCTAAAGTACATCATGAAGTTAATAGTTAACCTAGTGGTTATATTTACTATAGTAGCTATAGTTACTATACTTACTAGTTAATCTAGTCGTTATATTGAACACTAGGGCACAGGAATGACACAGCTAGCTTTAATTTTCCCCTCAAAGCAAGCTAGCATGCTAGAGTGTTGCAGTTAACTTTATAATACACAACAGTCCATCATCTAAACTTATTAAGCTAGTACATCTAAGCTAGTGTTCATCAAAAAGTTAACGTTAACAGCTTTTTTTTTAAGGATTAGAAAACAAGGACACTTGAAACAGCTAGCTTTTATGGCATGTTAGATTCCTAACGTTAGAAAGCTAGCACGTTAGTATTTAGCAGCTAGCCTTGCTGTGTGTTCGGGATGTTTTTCAAACTCCTGATATTCTGGTGAGAAAGTAGACTTGTGGGATGGGTGTTTGAGATGTTTCTTTCAATGAACTATGTTCTTGCAAGAACCTTTGAGATGTTTCTTCTAACAGCTAATGCTCTGGATTCGAGTTTGGGACGGTTCTTTAAAAGCCCATGTTCTGGGAAGAGTTTCTTTCAAGGGATTACGTTTTAGCAGGAACCCTTCAGTGCATTTGGGATGTTTCTTCAAACGGCCAACATTCTGGCAAGAACTCTGACTTGTGGTGCATTTCTTCCAACACCTGATGTTCTGGCTGTGAGTTTGGGACATTTCTTCAAATGCCCTTCATTCTGGCAAGAACCCTGACTTGTGGTGTTTTTGGGATGTTTCTTCAAATGGATGATGTTCTGGTAAGAACCCTTTGGTGCAACTGGGACATTTCTTCAAATGCCCCAAATGTTCTGGCTGTGAGTTTGGGACAGCTCTTAAAATGGCTGATGTTCTGGCGAGAACCCTGACATGCCGAGAGTTTGGGACATTTCCTCCAACACACAATTTTCTAGCCATGGGTTTGAGATATTTCTTCAAACAGCCATGACTTGCTTTGCCTTTGGGACAAAGGCCAGTTCTTCAAAATGCCAAAACGCCTGACATTCTGATGAGACATTTTTCCGATACATTTGGGACGTTTCTTCAAATGCCTGATGTTCCGCCTTTAGTTTGGAACATTTCTTCAAAAGGCCATGCTCTGGTGAGAACCCTGATGCTCTGATGAGAACCCTGATGTTCTTGTGAGAACCCTGATGCTCTGATGAGAACCCTGATACTCTGGTGAGAACCCTGATGTTCTTGTGAGATCCCTGATGCTCTGGTGAGAACCCTGATGTTCTTGTGAGATCTCTGATGCTCTGGTGAGAACCCTGATGCTCTGGTGAGAACCCTGATGTTCTTGTGAGATCTCTGATGCTCTGGTGAGAACCCTGATGCGCTGGTGAGAACCCTGATGCTCTGGTGAGAACCCTGATGCGCTGGTGAGAACCCTGATTTTCTGGTGAAAGCCTGCTGCAGCCCTGCAGACTGTTGGGCTTTTTGTGAGTCGTGTCTTTAGCGTGTAAAGTCTCTCATTAATCTCGGCTCGGCTCGCACTCGGACAGTTAATTATACACGCTAAAAGACTCGCTTCCAATTCAGCTGTCTGTAGTTTCGAATCTCATTCCAGTTCTGTCGCCTTTCTTCGTCTCCGTCTGTCCCTTCTGCACTACGTCTTCTTCACGCCATCCCTCTCTCTCTCTCTCTCTCTCTCTCTCTCTCGGTGTGTGAATAACAAACCCTGTTCTAGTGGTTTACTGATTTGTGGTACCGTGATTTGTTCTGTCATTTCCACTTAGAACAAGACGTTAGTACACTACAGAGAGGTTCTAAATAGTCTGCATAGAGTCGAGTCTAACATGTAGTGCATAGTGTGTGATTTGAGACACGACCAAACGTGAGATTAGCATGTTCGCCAGAGACAGTTGAGATGCTAACAGCTAAAAACAAGAAGAAATTTCAGGATTGAGTGCTGATGTGAATGCGGTCTCAATAAGATCATCACTGTTTCTCTCTCTCTCTCTCTCTCTCTCTCGTTCTGTCTTTCTCTCTTTCTCACTTCATTTGCTCTCATTGTCTCGCTTGCTCTCTCACTCACCCGCGCTCCTTGGGTTCATAACTTCGGTCTTAACTTGATCGCTAACTCGTCGGCTCAGCGGTGGTCTTTAGAGAGAGAGAGAGAAAGAGAGAGAAAGAGAGAGAGAGAGAAGGTTAGCAGCTCATTACTCGGCTCTGATTGGGGCGAATGAGCGAGCTGGGCGATAATAAAGCTTGAATTTTTCAATATGGTTAAAAATGGGGGCCATGACAGCTCGCATTGGCCACCGAATTAGCAATATCATACATCATAAAATCTAATTAAACCGAACCAAATGAGCTCTCCCTCGCTCTCTCTCTCCATTAAACGAGGCGGAGCGGCCCGACTGAATTATTCATGCTGAAGGATTTTGCATTTATACAAAAATTGTGCACTTAATTGTCCATGCTATATTACAGATTTGGCCTTATGTTAACAATGAGCCCTAAGCACAGTTAGCGCCGAGGTACACGGACCCGCACGACCACAGACGCTCACGGCCGGAAAAGTGCGCAATCCGTCTCTTCACACACAGGAAGGAAGGGAGGAAAATAAAGTGCACTCTTTAGTCACACTTATTTAAGGCTCGTAATTGTGTTTCATCGCTGACCTTTGACTTTACATGAGGAAATGTGGGCAGTGAAGAAACCTACTGACACACACTCCGTCTCAAACACACGAGTTCCTCACTCGTTATTACAACATCAGCCATTTTAAAGGTAGAATCAATCACTCGTTTATTTTCCTCAAACACTCACCTGAGTAACACTTTGTGTTTTTTTGTCTTATTAACTCAAAGAGAGAGAAAAAAGAGATGCTCGTGAGGGAACGACTGTTTATAGCAACACGGTGAGAACAGGAACTAATTCGTCTCATAGATTTTAAATGTAACTAAAAACAGTTAAAAAGTGCAAATTTTAATAATTTCTGTAATATACGTTATAAGTAGGTGGTACTTCTGCTCCACAGCAGGTGTGGATTAATTTCCTACGTTAGCACGACCCAAAGTGTGTTATTCCTTATTTAATCAATACCAATCAGAATCCAGAACAGTGGTATGAGCTGCTGATTCCTGCTGTGTGTAAAT
>CM040463.1:1251591-1264256 GCA_022758105.1 Pangasianodon gigas | reverse complement strand
GTTTGCGGTGAAGGAGGGAACACGGAGACGCGTTTGTGGTGAAGGAGGGAACACGGAGACGGGTTTGCGGTGAAGGAGGGAACACGGAGACGGGTTTGCGGTGAAGGAGGGAACACGGCGGGTTTGCGGTGCTCTGCATCCATCAGGAGTGTTTATATTGATCATCAGTGAGATGGTGATAAGACATATTTGGAGATCTTTTAAAATAAATGATTGCTATAAAATCTAAAGAGACAGCCCGGGGGCGCGCGGGGGGGCGCGGGGGCGCGCGGCGGGACACAAGCCACGGCTGAAGCAAGTGAAATCAGCAGCGTTGATCATCATCCATCAGCATCACCGCGCGGCCTTCACCGGCCCACAACAACATGACGAATGACGCGGCGCGTGATTGAAATCTGACAGAATAACGCCGTGTTTTTTTATAATAATATCCCGCAGCGGAGGCGCGCGCTTCACCATAAACACACATCCATCACGGGACGTAATGGCTGATCAGCGGGTTTAAGCCTGTGAAAAAAAATAAATAATAATGTCAGCGCTGATGACAAATACTGAGGCTGACAGAGCCACAAATCACCGCGCTGAAGAGTTTTAAAACTCAATACTGCAGTTGCACGAGCATCTGCGCCGCTCTCGTTCAAGAGCGTAACGTGATGGAGCGTGGACGCGCGCGCGCACCCGCACCCCGCACGTGGACGCGCTCCAGCTCACTCTCTCACGCGCCTCCTTTTTTATTATCAGTGTATTGACAGCAACTATAATAAAGCTGTGTTCTTCTGGGAAACGTACGCGTGTGTGTGTGTGTGTGTGTGTGTGTGCTGTAAGTGCGCGCGCTGACTGAAAAAATGTCAGAAGAAAACAAACATGATTGAAGATTTTGTTTTCTTTCTCTTTTTTTCTTCTTCTTCTTATTTGTTTTTTTTTTACTTTCTTGATTTTTAACTCCAACATAAACACACACACACTTTATAAAAGAGGAGTGACGTCACTTAAAACAGATTCAATTCCCTTAAAACAAGTTCACAAGTTCAGAGAGGTCGCAGACAACATTTTAGTAAGAGCACTATATAAGTATTTATAGTTTATTTTTAATGTTTATTTAATTATGTGAGTAATAATAATAATAATAATAATAATAATAATAATAATAATAAGTAGCAGTGTAATTGAACTGATGTTAAAATGTGGAGCTCCTAATGAAAATGGTCGCTCTGCTGTGGGAAATCACACGTCACGTCACGTCACACGTCACGTCACACGTCAAGTCCCACGCCACGTCACAAGCCTTGTCCCACGCCACATCATACATCACACGCCACATCATACGTCACATCATACGTCACACACCACGCCTCGTCACGCCACGCCATGTCTCACGCCAAGTCACATATCACTTGAAGTCACACGCCACATCATACGTCACGTCATACATCACACACCACGCCTCGTCACGCCACGCCATGTCTCACACCAAGTCACATATCACTTGAAGTCACACGCCACATCATACGTCATGTCATATGTCACACGCCACACCTCTTCACGCCACGCCATGTCTCACGCCACATCACACGTCACATAACACGCCATAGGTCATGTCACATGCCACATCACACGTCACACGTCACGTCACGTCCCACGAAACATCACACGCCACGTGCCACGCCACATCACACTTCACATGTCATGTCACACGCTACGTCCTACGCCACGTCGCACCTCACGTCACACTCCACACATCACATCGCACGTCACAAGCCCAACTTTATCCTGAATTGTGGCTAATTTCTTTGACATCATCATCATCGTCACCTGTGCATGAATTTAGTCTGAATTAGAATTAGAGGTTTGATATTACACAAGACCACCATTTTGTATTATTCTAATAAGTTATATTATATTAACTCTTTTTACCAGAAGCCAAAAAATGGAGTTTAGTTTGTTGCCATGTTCAGCGTTGAATTTATTTATGACGTCACACTCCGCAGTAGCGGTTAATGGCTCACATGAAAGTAGACACTCAGGACTTTACGAATTTTCATAAGTATTTTTTTAACCTTGCCTACTAAATGTTATAATTTTATCATGAAAGTTGTATACGGTGTTTTACTCTCAAAAAAGCTTTAGTTGTGCTGTGGGGTTCACGCCCCTCCCCTTTCCCATCGGCCTGCTCAGATTCAAGATACTCTACATACAGAAACCCAACAGCGTCCTGACTAATCTTATAACAGATAAAATAATTAATTTGTTTATACAGATTTAAAATGTCAGATAAGCTGATTTCACTTATCCGCTAAACGCCAGTGTACAAGAGAAAGGGTTACGTTAAATAAGCTAGCTATGAGATTAGCAATGTGGAAATGCTAACAACACAATATTATATAAATGTAATGATTTAATTCTCTCCTGTGAATTTTACTATTTTGCTTTAAAGCTACATAAAAAGTGTGTATCAATCTCTCTCTCTTTCGCTCTCTCTCTCTCTCTCTCACACACACACACACACACACACTGTTAGTATTAGCATACATTACAGCTCGTCTGCTTCATTTTAGTGGAAAAATTTCCATAATGTACATCGCTGGTGTTAAATTCTGTAACACTGGTTTAAAAAGATCTCAAACTGACCTTACACACACACACACACATACACACATACACACACACATACACACACATACACACACTACAGTAGTTAGCACTGTAATAGGCTTTTAGCTATGATTAGCCACTAGCCACATCAGCGCATGTTTTTAAAAGTGTTGTTATTAATATTAATGTGCAGCTTTGACTAAAAGGCACCATTACAGTCTCTCTGTGTGTGTGTGTGTGTGTGTTTGTGTGTGTGTGTGTGTGTGTGTGTTTGTTCTCATTATGTCCGACGTAGAAAAGGGGTTTTAGCATCAGGGTCAAACATGGACGCTAAGCATCTCTGCGTTTTAGCTTTCTCACTGTAGATAATTGACGTTCTCTGATTTCTAAAATAAATAAATAAATAAATAAATAAATCAGTTACATAAATGTCCATATTAGCCTGTTAGCAAGAACTGTTTTTATTTAAAAGTTAGCAAAGATGAATCATTTTCCTATCAGTAATAGTAATGATTAGAGTAATTAGCCTGAGGTAATGATAACAAATAACGTTGCTAGAATTATTGAACGCTGATGCTAACGTCACTGATTAGATAAGCTGCTAATAAACACAGTGAGGAAGCGACATTGCTAGCCAGGCGTTTAGCTAGCTTGTTTAACTAATGCTAACGCGTTCATCGTAACTATGAAGTGGGAACTTGGAAAGTGGGAAAAATAGAGCATGGCCATGAAAGTGTGTGTTTTGTTAGCAATAAGCTAGCCTGCTAGCATTAGTAAGGTGCTAATATCACTGCTTTTTCGCTATGCTAACAGAGTAACACTGATTAGCACTATATTTGATTTTCATAATAAAATAATGCAATAAAAATGATTTAAGGAGGAAACTGAGTGCTAACGATACCGAACTGTTTGTCAGCTAGCTTGTTGACGGTGAGTGAATTTTAGTAATTAGCATGTTTTTGTTAATTATAGCTTGTAGTGTAGCTAGCTAACATTAGCTAACTGTATGTAACTTTAATACGTCAAATGTTAACAGTGTTAGATATTTGTATAATTTTTATATTAAAGTGTTAAAATCGATTGCTAATAAACCATTATATAAATAACATGCTAACTAGCTACCCAGTATCATTTAATGGATTTTTAGCATCGTTTTGATTTTTAGAACTAATTAGCCAAAAGCAGTATAGTGTGTTCTGATTGGCTGAGAGCAGTACAGTGTGTTCTGATTGGCTGACAGCAGTACAATGTGTTCTGATTGGCTCAGAGCAGTATACTGTGTTCTGATTGGCTGAGAGGAATATGGTGTGTTCTGATTGGCTGAGAGCAGTACAGTGTGTTCTGATTGGCTGAGAGGAGTACAGTATGTTCTGATTGGCTGACAGCAGTACAGTGTTCTGATTGGCTGAGAGCAGAACAATGTGTTCTGATTGGCTGACAGCGGTACAGTGTTCTGATTGGCTGAGAGCAGTACAATGTGTTCTGATTGGCTGACAGCGGTACAGTGTTCTGATTGGCTGAGAGCAGTACAGTGTGTTCTGATTGGCTGAGAGCAGTACAGTGTGTTCTGATTGGCTGAGAGGAGTACACTGTGTTCTGATTGGCTGAGAGCAGTACACTGTGTTCTGATTGGCTGAGAGCAGTACAGTGTGTTCTGATTGGCTGAAAGCTGTAGTGTTTTCTGATTGGTTGAGAGCAGAAGCATAGACAAAGGTAATAACTAATAACAGAGTCAGTATCAGGTGTTAGTGGTAAAGACACCACAGTAATTAGCACTGAGTGTTAGGCTATGCTATGCTATGCTATGCTATGCTACGCTACGTGTGTTAGCATCTGAGTGAAATATACGTGCTGTAAAGTTTCAGTCTTTTCATTATCGTGGCTCGTGCTGTAAATTTCCTTCCTGCGCTGCTTTTATGATGTCTGACAGGCGCTTCAGCTGCGCACCGTGTGCTTAGAGCTTATTAAATATGAATAAAGCTCTTTAAACCCAAATAACGCTGTCTGTCCAGAACAGAATACGATTTCACTGTGATAAATTCTCCTCTCCGAATGGAATTGGACAAAAATGTGAATATTTCCTGGAAGATTAATCTGATAACCTGTGATGTTCTCAGAAATATTTTCATAAATAATGCTAGTATAATATTTAATGTTTGCTATAATGCTAGTTTGTGTTTTAGCACATCTGCTATAGTACTAGGGCATGGGCTAGCATGTTTAATGTTGTGGTTGTGGTTAGCATGTTTACTGTGATGCTATTTCTTATTTTAGCATGTGTACAATATGTTTACTATAATGCTAGGTCATAGGTTAGCATGTTTAATGCTAGGTTCTGGTGAGAATGTTTACTATAATGCTATTTGTTTTTGTTTACTATAATAGTCATAGTCAGTTAGTCATGGGCTAGTATGATTAATGCTAGTTCATGCTTAGTCTTTTTCACTATAATGCTAGTTTGTGTTTTAGCATGTTTACTATAATGCTAGGTCATGGGTTAGCATCTTTAATGTTAATTTGTAGTTAGCTACAAGATTTTCTAGTTAGCAAAATCACTGTATGGCTAGGTTAGCAATGTTTAATGCTAGTTTATGGTTAGGATTTTCATTATAATGCTAGCTACTGTATGTTTTAGCCTGTTAAATATAATGCTAATCAATCCAAATAGCTTTGTGAGGTGATCAGGTGTAAAATGTGTGTAGTGTTTATGCTAATAATAATAATAATAATAATAATAATAATAACAACATTTTAGCCCTGTTTATTCGAACGTGCTTAACATGCTAATACAACAAAAATACCATCTGAATTGCCTGTTTTTTAAAAGAAATACTCAAAATATATCGAATAAAATGCTCTCGACTTAAAGACAGTGTTCAGAAGTGTGTGTGCTTTTAGTGTGAAGGTACACGATGTTATAAATAAGGTCTTTGCTAGCACACTCATAGTGAATGTTAGCGCACTACAGCTAGCGATATTCAGCCCTGGCGCCGGTGTCATGAGAGACATTTAATTTCAGATTGAAAGAAGCGTCTCGCTGGAGATTTCTCCACTTTGCACAAGTCCTTTTTACGACGCCGTTTATGAGTTCGGCACATTTTTATGTCCAATAAGCTAGCGGGCAGGAAGTGTCCCTAACGTCAGGCTACGTCTCACTCCGAGGGGCCGACTCGTCCATTTTCCGCCTCAGAGAGAGAGGCTAGATTTGTGTGACATTTCGTCACCAGGACATCAGGAGATAAAATGTCACTTTGGATAATGTCCTCGCCCTTAAGGTGTGAATTATATTTGCCTGATTTATAATCTGGAAATTAAGGACTCACTCATTTTCTAATTTAATTCCGTCTCCAATGGAAAAATGTTCACTCTGAGCTAAATTGGCGAATAATGTCGCTAATTCAGATGCAGATGAAATTTCCATTGGGCGCGTGTGATTGACGAGTCCCCAGTGGGCCGTTGCCGTAATAACGGAAGCGACGGAGGGAACGAGAGGAACGACAGATATTTCAGAGCCTCATCACCACTGATTCACACCCATCATGCACTGGTTTAATAGCGCTGCTGCCCTTCGTTCCCGTACCGCGCACTCAGAACGTCGCATCTCCACTTTCTGTTTTTTTATATTTCAGCTGCAGAATCACCACGAAGAGAGAAATAGAGAGAGGTGATTTAATGAAGGGTAAATGTCAAGGTAATTACGGAGCAGCGCGGGTTAAAAGCAACGTTAAATTCTCCAGCAGTGAAGTGACATTCTCCTCACACACACACACACACACACACACACACACACACTTAATTCTGGGTGTGTAAATCTCCATCTCCGTCCGAACTTTTTTCCTCTCAGTGCACAATAACAGTTGAAGAAACCCTCTAATTTAGGGGAAATTATTTAATAAAACAAATTTTGTTTGTTCGTCACTACGGCTAATAACACACACACTGATGTTAGCAAAGGGAATTTGAATTCCAACTGCCAGTTTATAATGTTATAATGTGTGTCCGATGGTCTAAGGTGCTGTATACTGACATAACTACGGACATAAGCGCTATTCAGAAGTTACGTGAGAGTTACGTATGTAGGGGCGGAGTTTGTCTAAAACAGAGGCGTTAAGTCCAAGCTGAAATTCATGTTTTGGCTGTAAATACACTCACACACACTATTGAATGTCAATCGAGTACAATATTTAACACATACATATGACACTATTCATTAATGAATAATATCGTCACATTAAATATTTTACTGATGAAGTGATGAATGAAGTTAAAGTTTCTCTGTAAGTGTAGCAGATGAGCGCTAGGTCAGATTATCCTTCACATCGTGAACACGTTTTCTTCACAGCAGAGCATCGAATTAACACCAACACTGACTTTATTTTATTAATTCTACAACATCAATCTACACAGTGAATTAAAAGTGTGATAAAATCTCCTACATCACACACACACATTACGATTTCTTCATCACCTCAATTTAGAGTCTCGTGGCTTCATTAAGTTGTGCTCGAGTAACTGTCAGAGCTCGATATAAATAAATAAATAAATAAAATGTAAAATATCAGGATGTGCTGGATCAAGTGCGGTTCTATGTGCTGCTGAATAATGAGTGTGGAAGCCATTTTGTTAAATTAAACCAGTGATTAGTGTGAGAATTAAAGCTAGGATTATTCATGCAGTGATATATCGGTGATATACGAGACTCCTGTTAGATTTATTTCAACACTCTCCTTCTCATCTTCTCACTCAGATCTCATCTACTCAAGAAAAATCTGGCAACCCAGGAGGTGTGAACTACTCACAGGTGATTTTAATAATCTGAATGTAGAGGCCAAAAATTTGTGCATAACCCGACTCTGAATACGAGGAACTTTCCCCATGTAAATATTAAATTAACTTAAGGTTTTGTGTTTTTTTGTTATTTAGGTACTGTTATTTTAGTTTCTGATGGCTGCGTAATGATTGTTCAGACAGTATATATGCATTAATGTGTGAGAAAGTCATCCAGAATGTTTTTTTTTAATCTACACACACATTCTGTAACAGATGTTTAACAAAATTCCCAAACTCGCTTTTCCTTTCACCGGTGTATTCTCTTATTGACAGGATTTCTTTATTTTATTTATTTCCTCCTTTTCTTTCAGTGTTTCTGCCCTGGTTAAACACACACACACACACACAGCACCTGAACTGAATTGAAGGTTCACCTATTCCTATGTCTAACTCTCACACTGAAGTGAGTGAGTGTTAGATTAGATGTGTGTGTATGTGTGTGTGTGTGTGTGTGTTTATTGCAGTAATAATCATTACACAGTCGTGCCTGCACTCTGTGTGGAGTGTAATAGGCTCATAACACAATAAACAGCTTTTTCATAAATATCGACTATTTTATATATATTTATGAGAGTGTGTTATTTACACAGGTATGACCTTTGACCCTGTTACTATTAACTAAACAGAACGAAACAGGATTTTTCCAACAAAACTACCTTTCAGGTTCACACTGATCTGGTGAACAGAATTATGGGATTGTTTTTTTCTTCTCTGTGAAGGACACACATTAGATCAGATTTGTCCAAAATAAGGAATGGGATGGACTTTTGCCATTTTGCCAAGCTGGACCATCCCCAATAAAAATACAAGACTGTTTTTCTTTTTTTTTATTATTTTGATTATCACTCAGATTAAATTCTACCCCTTTTCGAATAAATGATTGGTATAAATCCCACAGAGAGACGGCGTGGGTCAGCGGGACACAACACGGCCGAGCTCGCCTTCCTCGCTCAAATTAATGCGATTAATTGTGGAACAAATTCGGCGCTAAACGAGCCGACTAATTTTTGCCCGTTTTGTTGGCGACCAATTGAATTATTTATGTGGGAGAAAATGTGCCATATGCTGCCGACACATCCATCCATCGCCCGGCCAGGACGGAGAGAGAGAGAGAGAGAGAGAGAGTTAAAGATACAGAGGCCTGTTAATCAGAGATAAATCAGAAACGGAAAAAAGGGGGGGTTAATTACACTCAGTGGGCCTGAGGGGGAGAAAGAGAGAGAGAGAGAGAGAGAGAGAGAAACAGAGAGAGAGACAGAAACAGAAAGAAACAGAGACAGAGATTATATCTGTGTATATGTCCATCTCTCTGTCTAGCTACTTACTTGTCCGTCTGTCTATCTATCTGTCTATCTGTCTGACACCTAAATATCTATCTATCTATCTATCTATCTATCTGTCTGTCTGTCTGTCTGTCTATCTGGCCACCTACGTACTTGATTGTCTTTTTATCTACCTGTCTGCCTGTTGATGTCTGTTTCTCTGTCTGTCTGTCTGTCTGTCTGTCTCTGACTCTCTGGATCTGTGTTATTCTATCACTGCTATTAAAATCATACATCGCTACACTGGAAGAGACGGAGCACCATCTAGTGGTATTCCCAGGCTCCTTTAATCCCATTGTCTCATATTTCCAGGGTCCTGGAGTTCCCGGTTACTATACTTCCAGTGTACTATACTCCCATGGTACTATACTCCCAGTGTACTATACTCCCAGGGTCCAAGAGTTGCTTCATATTCCCAGGGTTTATCACAGGGTTTCATATTTCCCATATTTCTAGGATCCTATAATCCCAATGTGTTAGAGCTCCAGGGTCCTATAATCTCAGGGTCCTAAATTTCAGGCTCCCATATTCCCAGGGTCTGATGTTCCCAGGGGCCTACATTCCCAAAGCCCTACATTCCTGAAGTCCTACATTGCAAGGGTCCTAAATTTCAGGGTACTATATTTGTCGAGTCCTATATTCCCAAGGTTTCATATTTGCACAGTCTCATATTCCCAGTGTTCCATATTCCTAGGTTCTATATTCCCAAGGCACTATATTCCCAGAGTACAATATTCCCATATTCCTACTATCCTAAATTTCCACTGTCCAACATCCACCAGGCCCTATATTTTCAAGGCCCTATAATCCCAGTGTTCTAAATGATGAGGGTACTAAATTTCATTGTCCCATATTTCCACTGTTCCATATTCCCATTGTTCCATACTCCTAGGGTCCTATATTCCCAAAATCCTATATTCCCATGATCCTATATTCCCTGGATCATATATTCCCACGATCATATATGCCCATGATCCTATATTCCCATGAACCTATATTCCCAAAGTCCTACATTCCCACAATCCTATAGTCTCAGGATCGTATATTCCCACAATCCTATATTCCTACGATCCTATATTCCCATGATCCTATATTCCCAAAATCCTATATTCCCACGAACCTATATTCCCCGAATCATACAGGTATATTCCCACAAACCTATATTCTCACAATACTATATTCTCATGATCCTACATTCCCAAAATCCTATATTCCCACAGTCCTATATTCCCATGATCCTATATTCCCACATTCCTATATTCCCATGATCCTATATTCCCACAACCCTATATTCCCACAACTCTATATTCCCATGATCATACAGGTATATTCCCATGATCCTATATTCCCATGATCCTATATTCCCAGGGCCCTATATTATCAAGGTCCTATATTCCCAGGGTCCTATGCTTCCCAGCATGGTGTTATCCAAGCGCCCATATTCCCTCAGCTGTGTTTTCTATTTTGTTTATTACATGTGGATTACCTCTTTGACTCCAACAGTCATTGCTGAATAATTGATAAGAGGAAGCAGAAATTGAAATGTATGTAAATGCAGAGACGCATCAACGGCCATCTCTCCATGCATCTCACTGTTCTTAGTAAGTCAGAGTTAGGCATCATTTCTAGGTAACTTACCACTGTGTGAGGTTATTATTGGGTGTTTTGCATTTCCTGATGATAAACAAATTGAGATTGTACATGCAAACGCCGCTCATGCAGTACGCAATCGACACATCAATGGGGCAGACACATCAAATTATCCAGCAGACTAAAGTCATGTGAGCTACTGCACTAAGGTTACTGAGGAGAGATACGGGTACATATGCATGTTCCCAGGCTTCCATATTCCCAGGGTCCTCTATTCTCAGTTCCCTATATTCCAAGTTCCCTATATTCTCAGTTCCCTTCCCTTTATTTCCAGCACCTTATATTTCCAGTGCCCTATATTCTCAGTTCCCTATAGTCCAAGTGCCCTATATTCTCAGTTCCCTATATTCCAAGTGCCCTATATTCTCAGTTCCCTATATTCCAAGTGCCCTATATTCTCAGTTCCCTATAGTCCAAGTGCCCTATATTCTCAGTTCCCTATATTCCAAGTGCCCTATATTCTCAGTTTCCCTCCCTATATTCCCAGCACCTTATATTCCTGGTGCCTATATTCCCAGTTTCCTCTATACCTAGTTACCTATATTCTTATTTCCCTATATTCCCAGTTCCCTATATTCCCATTTAGTGCACACTGATAAACTGGTGGCCATACACTTACATTATTTGTTAGCTACATTAGCATTGGCAACATTAGACAATTCCTATGATATGAAAGTTTAATTGTTGTGCTTCATTGTCTATCCAAAACCACATACACATAAACAGCACACACACACACACACACACACTCACACACACACACAAACACTCACTCACTAAGTTGAAGCTAATTGGCACATCAAACGAGCAGCTGTTAATTAGTGGTGTGAATAGAGGAGCTATAATAGCCGTCTCACTGCTCACATCAGCATCATTTTCTCTGTGTGTGTGTGTGTGTGTGTGTGTGTGCGTGTGTGTGTGTGTGTGTGTGTGAGGTCAGAGCCCTCTTACTAACACACTCCGCTGTGTAAAAGCCCACCTGCTGTGTGGAGGCCGAGACCACTGCTGCTTTGTGTTTGTGTTTTTTGTGTTCAGTCACCATTGAGAGGGTATTACACACACACACACACACACACACACACAGACACAGAGAAAGAGCGAGAGAGAGAAAGAGAGAGAGAGAGAGACATTCTCATAAAACAGCTCAAATGATTAGATGACATTAAATTATTATTATTATTATTATTATTATTATTATTATTATTATTATTACCAGTGCTTTTGTTTAAGAGTCCACCAACTTAGTACATCTTCACTTGGTCATTTTATTCCACTCTTCCTTGCAAAGATGCTCCAAATGTATTAAATTTCAAGCGGATCTCCTCTACACAGCCCTCTACATATCATTCCTCAGGTTTGTGATAGGATTTAGATCTGGGTTCTGACTGAGCTTTTCCAAAACGCTGATCTTCTCCTTCTGAAGCTGTTCCTTTGTTGACCTGGGTTTGTGTTTTGGCTCGTTATCGTGCTGGAAGGTGAAATCTTTTTTTTTATCTTCAGCTGTCTAACAGAGGCCTGCAGTTTTTGTGCAAAAATAGATTGATATTTGGAGCTATCCATGATTCTCTCCATCTTGACTAGCGCCTCAATCCCAGCTGAAGAGAAGCAGCTCCATAGCGTGATGCTGCCACCACCATGCTTCACCGTGGGTGTGGTGCTCTCTGGGTGATAAACTGTCTTGTTTTTGCACCAAACATATCTTTTAGAATTATGCCCAGGAAGCTTTGTTTCTTCAGACCATAACGCATTGTGCCACATGGTCTGGGGTGATTTAGGGCTTGGATGTTTTTTCCACCAATTTTTGGAGGAACGTCTTGTTCTTGGTGATGTCACTGTGATGCTCCATTTTCTTCACTTGTTAATGACGGCCTTCACGGTGTTCATGGTACATCTAATATTTTGGAAATTCTTTTGTACCATCTCCTGATGTCCACAGTGAGATCCTGTACACGCTTTGTAAGTTCTTTGGCTTCAGCAGTCGGATGAAACCAAGAAGATGTTCAGAAAACCGTAGAGAAACAGCTGGTCTTTATTTGAGGTTAATCAGAATCACTTCATCGATGACAGGTGTATGATAATTACTTTTCAATGAGTTTGAATGTGATTGGTTCACTATAAGCACAGTCACATGACCCATTATAAAAGGGTGCACATACTTATGCAACCAGGTTACTGTAAATTACTGTAAATTACTAAATTTCACATTAAAGGTGGAAAAAAGATGATTTTTTTCACATCAGTAAAAACAGGGGTGTGTAAACTTTTTATGTC
>CM040463.1:1145827-1167703 GCA_022758105.1 Pangasianodon gigas | reverse complement strand
TCTCTCTCTCTCTCTCTCTCTCTCTCTCTCTCTCTCCCTCTCTCTCTCTCTCTCTCTCTCTCTCTCTCTCTCTCTCTCTCTCTCTCTCTCTCTCTCTCTCTCTCTCTCTCTCTCTCTCTCTCTCTCTCTCTCTCTCTCTCTCTCTCTCTCTCTCTCTCTCTCTCTCTCTCTCTCTCTCTCTCTCTCTCTCTCTCTCTCTGTCACTCTCTCTCTGTCTGTCTCTCTGTCTCTCTCTCACTCACTCTCTGGCCTAATAACACACACTAACATACTGTAACACTTTCACACATTCTAACACACCTACACACACTAACACACTGTAACACACTGTAACATACTGTAACACACTCTAACACACACTAACACACTGTAACACACTCTGACACACTCTAACATACTGTAACACACTCCTAACACACTGTAGCATATTGTAACACACTCTAACATACTCTAACACACACTAACACACTGTAACACACTCTAACATACTCTAACACACTGTAACACACTGTAACACACTGTAACACACTAACACACTCTGACACACTACCATACTGTAACACACACTACCACACTGTAACACACTCTAACATACTCTAACACACTGTAACACACTGTAACACACTGTAACACACTAACACACTCTGACACACTACCATACTGTAACACACACTACCACACTGTAACACACTCTAACATACTCTAACACACTGTAACACACTGTAACACACTGTAACACACTAACACACTCTGACACACTACCACACTGTAACACACTCTAACATACTCTAACACACTCTAACACACACTAACACACTGTAACACACTCTAACACACACTAACACACTCTGACACACTCTGACACACTACCATACTGTAACACACTCCTAACACACACTAACATACTGTAACACACTCTGACACACT
This sequence comes from Pangasianodon gigas, assembly GCA_022758105.1. NCBI lineage: Eukaryota > Metazoa > Chordata > Actinopteri > Siluriformes > Pangasiidae > Pangasianodon > Pangasianodon gigas. Next base: position 1,166,776 of record CM040463.1, on the reverse strand, counting down.
GTAACACATTCTAACACACTCTAACACACACTAACACACTGTAACACACTCTAACACACACTAACACACTCTGACACACTCTGACACACTACCATACTGTAACACACACTAACATACTGTAACACACTCTAACACACACTAACACACTGTAACACACTCTAACACACACTAACACACACTAACACACTCTAACACACTACCACACTGTAACACACTCTAACACACACTAACACACTGTAACACACTCTAACACACACTAACACACTCTGACACACTCTGACACACTACCATACTGTAACACACACTAACATACTGTAACACACTCCTAACACACTGTAGCATATTGTAACACACTCTAACATACTCTAACACACACTAACACACTCTGACACACTACCACACTGTAACACACTCTAACATACTCTAACACACTGTAACACACTATAACACACTAACACAATGTAACAGACTCCTAACACACTCCAACACACTGTAACACACTGTAACATACTGTAACACACAGTAACACACTCTAACACACTAACACACTCTGACACACTACCACACTGTAACACACTATAACACACTCTAACACAATGTAACAGACTCCTAACACACTCTAACACACTGTAACACACAGTAACATACTCTAGCACACTCTAACACACTAACATACTGTAAGACACTCTAACACACTGTAACACACTCTAACATACTGTAAGACACACTAACACTGTAACACACACTAACACACTCTAACACACTCTAACACACTGTAACATACTGTAACACACTCTTAACTCACTGTAACACTAACACACACTAACACACACTAACACACCTGCCCGTGGCCTGATGGGTTACACTGTGTGTGTTAGAGCAGTGGTTATTAAATTGAGGTCTGTGGTGTATAACCAGGGGATCCACTTTATTTATAATAACATATATATATATATATATATATATATTTTCATGTTTTCATTTTTATTTGATTTTCCTCTTACTTTATTTTTTACAGAAACTCAAAGCAGTTACACTGTTAAACTGAATATAAAGTTAAAATTATAGTCGTTTCTTTCTACATTATAAATGAAGACCAGCATCATGTGAGATTTAGATTTATTGTCACATCACTGTTTACATGGGGGATAAAAGACGAGTAAAATGAGAGAAATTCAGTCAGCGTGTGGAAACATCAGGAATAAAAAAATAAATAAATAAAACAAACACATTCCCTAAAAAAAAAATTCAAATTTAAAAAATTCACTAAAATGTAGTGAATCTTGATTAACAGGAAACACTATTTAGAGAATGACTGAGAAAAAAACTATCCGCTAAAATAAGAAAAAAAAAATTATTAAATAGAAAAATGTGAACTGTAAAAGTCATAATTATAACAATAATCTAAAAAATTATTAAAAAATTAACTAAAATGAGAACTGTAAAAACTATTATAAACAGAAAAATATAACAACAACAACTAATAATAATAATAATAATAATAATAATAATAATAATTAGATAAATAATCAGAGTATATTGGATGAATGCACTCAGACACACGTGTATATTCATTTCATTGCAAATAATTTATTTTTAATTGAACTATAATATAAATACAAACCTCCTGAATTGACGTATGATTAATATAAATACTATAAAGTATAAAATAATGAAAATAAAGCAGGTTATACAGTGTGTGTGTGTGTGTGTGTGTGTGTGTGTGTGTGTGTGTGTGTGTACAGTCAGGTTCTTTAACTGTAACGTGCATTACATTAGAAACTTCCCCAATGATGACCTGGTCACGTGACCACTTTGACAGGGTCGAAGCACCGCCATCTTGTGAGCACTGTGTTCTTCCGCCTCGCACAGCGAACAGACTTTGAACCCGTTTCTGCTCCGCTGCTGGGTGTACAGGACGGCTTTTTAAACTAATCATAACGATAATAAAATTCACACTTCTTTTTTTTTAGTGGATCAGAGAATAAAATAGAGTAGTCGAAACCCTCGCGGATGAACTGGAGCTTCACAGGGCGCTATATTTGTTGTTTCGGCGGAAGGATACGTGTTTCATTCTGCCAGATCTAGCTTCTTTTTTCCTCCGCTGGAAGCCATGATGGAAGTTTGAGAGTTGTGCTGGAGAGCGACGCCGCGAGAAGAAGATGATTTCTTCTTTCTTTTCGACGGAATCTGCGCGGTGGATGTTGTTGTGAAAGCGGGAGGCTTGGTGTGAAGGGGTGAGCGAGGTGGAGGCTGGCAGAGGGACGTGTTTTTGTGGGTTTTGGGGTGTTTTTGTGTCGGAAATCGCGTCGACCTTTTGAACGGCGGAGATGATGATGATGATGATGATGATGGTGGTGGTAGTGGTGGTGATGGTGATGATGATCGCTCTCTAGGACGGCTTTGGCTTTTTAAAGGTGGAGGAGACACACACACAGAGACAGAGACAGAGGGCCACAGAGAGAGAAATGGCACCTACAGACTGAGTGGAAGTGCTCCTGGGGGGTGAAAGGGACGCTGTGAGGCGATGGAGAGGTTTTCCTGCTCGGCTCGGAGGTAAATCACGGCGGATCTGATGCTCTGCGTTTGGGCTCCTGGAGGATCCGAGAGCCCTTTTCTCTCCTGGAGGATTGGGACACTCAGGATTTCTGCTTTCGTTTTACTCTCCACAAGCATCCTGATCAGCTTCAGGACACATTTATAAGGCCAGCTTGTGCAGTGTAATTTGTGCTATGTCTGTGACAGACTGTGAGACAGTCTGCTTCAGGCCTGCTGTAGTCTGGACTGGAGCTCTGCTTGGGCCCTTAAAGCTTTAGGACACTTACAAATCCAAGCATCTCATTTATAACCGCAAATAATCCTCATTTTTTTAAAGTGCAGCCTGCTTTGTTGAAAGATTCGGGCCTGTTCGGTGGAGATCCGGCTCTCTCATAGACACACGGAGCATCAATAATCCTAATTTTAATCTGAGTTCTAACCTGGCGTAATCCGAGCACGTCCTGGTCCGAACATCCTAAAAAAGATCCGAATAATCCTGTTTTTACAAGCTGTTTTCGGTCCTGCTGCGTCAGGCGACGTAACTCTTCATTAACGACGCTTCGTTTTGATCTTAATCCGAATTTTGGAGAAAGGAAACAGCGTAAACGGAGACCATCGATTTCATAGACTGGAGTATCGTAGTCCTGCGGTGGAGTGGATCCGTCTCCGTCCTGTCCGACGTCATCTTCGAGTCTGAAGAAGTGATCTGATCGTCGTCAGGAGAGCTGAGGAACCCTGAAGAACATCCAGGACGTCCATCTGAATCCGATTCTACACCCAGAAGCCTTTTCTCTTGGTCGCAGGATTCAGAAAGCTCCACACGGCCTGCTTCTGACTTTAGTATCTAAAAATAATCCAGATCTTCACATCCACAGCCCCCCGGACGACGTCTTTATGTCTGTATTAAGCAGATTTAAGAACTTTTTGGACGTAGGTATACGCTTAACGTAATTAACGGAGGTTTCATTACCAGGATCTGCTGGATCGGACATCTGCGAGGCCGTCGTGTTGTACGCACGTGTAAATATATAAATCTGCTCAGAAACGGTGCCCACGTGGACGAACGTCTTTTTTCTACACAGAATCGTGTTTGTGAGTAAACTTTGGAACTGCGATGGCGTTCATTAAACAGATCGTGAGCCGAGAAAAGAGGCGATACCAAGAAGATGGATTCGATCTGGATCTTACATGTATCCTTGACCTCCAAGCTGGGCTTTTTATTTTATTTTTATTTTTTTAATCATGTTTTCTTTGGTTAAAAGTGAATAACAGATGGGTGGGTTGGGAAAGCGTCACCATCAGAGAGCGGTGATTAAATTATCTGTTTATTTTTGTGTTTTTCTGTCAGGTCGTTGCATCAAATTAACACATTTATCGTACGATAAACAAAAGAAATTGTCCTGTTTGAGCCACACAGATCGCCTGTAGGACATTTTCAGATTGTGTTAAAAAACCAGAAACAAGTTTGAGACGATCGTTTACGATCGGTCGAGTACGATTTTGACAATTTTGAGGATAGAGTGCGTAACGATGTATTGAAACTTGGTCGGTCCAAAAGTAAGTCCACAATCCAAGCGTTATTAAAATATATATATATAGGTCAAAAATCCAAGCGTTCTTAAAAGTAAGTCCAAACTCCAACGCTGTCCAAAAAATAAGTCAGAAATCCAAGCGTTTTTAAAAATTATTCTGAAATCCAATCGTTCTTAAAAAATAATAACATGCATAATGTTGTAATGAAGTTTGGTCGGGCTAAAAATAAGTCCGAAATCCAAACGTTCTTAAAAAATAATAATAATAACGTGCGTAAGGTTGTAATGAAATTTGGTCCGTCCAAAAATAAGTCCAAAATCCAAGCGTTGTCTAAAAATAAGCCAGAAATCCAAGCGTTGTCTAAAAATAAGCCAGAAATCCAAGTTTTGTCTAAAAATAATTCTGAAATCCAAGCGTTCTTAAAAAGTAATAACGTGCGTAAGGTTGTAATGAAATTCGGTCGGGCCAAAATCCAAACGTTGTCCAAAAGTGGATCCAAAATCCAAGCATTCTTAAAAGTAAGTCCAAAATCCAAACGTTGTCCAAAAATAAACCTAAAATCCAAACGTTGTCCAAAAGTGGATCCAAAATCCAAGCATTCTTAAAAGTAAGTCCAAAATCCAAATGTTGTCCAAAAATAAGTCAGAAATCCAAGCTTTCTTAAAAAAAAAATAATAATAATGTGTGTAAGGTTGTAATGAAATTTGGTTGGTCAAAAATAATTCAGAAATCCAAGCACTGTCCAAAAGTGAGTCCAAAATCGATCGAGCATTAAGTGAAAATGCCTCTGAAGCGCCGTATTAGGACGGGATTAGTTTCTCACCTGGAGGAATGTAATGTAATGTATTCCCAGAGAAATCTTTCTCTCTTTCATTCTGTAGTTAAGAGCAGAGACGAGTTTGGGACCGAATCGCAGGTTTACGATCTGTTGAGTTCGATTTTGATGATTTTGAGGATAACTTGCGGAGCGTTTGTAATGAAATTTAGTCGAAAAATAAGTCCGAACTCCAAACGGAGTCCAAAAGTGGATCCAAAACCGATTGAGTATGAAGTGATTATGCCTCTGTGTTCAGAGGACGGGATTAGTTTCTCATGCGGAGAAGTGTAATGTAATTTTTATTATTTTATTTTTTATAGACTGTCCATGTATGCTTGTGGAAAGACTTCGCCGTATTTAAATAACTCTCAGATATACACGTGTGTGTGTGTGTGTGTGTGTATATATATATATATATATATATATATATATATCTATCCTGTTTGACCTGATGTGTGTTACATCCTGTTGGAAAAGAGGTTTTTCTTCAGTATTTAGTTTGTAGTTTACAGAAGTACGATGTCATTTTTGACGCATCGTCCAGGAGAGAATCCCGAGCTTGCGTTTTACGGTTTCGTTTTTGCCGTTAAAATTTTTTAAAGGTTTGGTTTGTAATTTTAACTTAGCACACAGCTTCGATTTGGACAAACCTGAAATGCTTTAAATACTTCCTAAAACTGTCCAAACTCAGGTTTGTATAAGCGACTCCCAAAAAAACAAAAAAAAACCAAAACATATATCTGGTGTTGGTCCAAACTGCGTCACGGGTCGAAACCGGTTCCGGAGCGCTGTACGGCTCGAATGAATCAACTAGAGAATCACTCTGGAGTGAATGAATCATGTTTTGAATCATGTTTATGGGTGTCATGGTTTGAAAATTTCACAGTATGACGACTCAGACTAAAAATATCATGGTGTTAATCAACTACCGACGTTTCAGTACCTTTTTTTTTTTTGGTACTTTTTGATACCAAATTAAGTAACTTACTTAATCAATCGGCGAAGTCACAGTCCAATTCGTTTAGCTCTATTTATGTCTTTGTGGTTTAAATAGTGACTAGTGACGTGTGTGTTCATGCGCCTACTCTACTAGACTCATTCTTTATAACAGGACCGAGTTGATTTAATAAAGATAAGCGCATTAGTTAGCTACGTTAGCTAGTTGCAGTGGACAAAAGTCGGGATTTTGTTTCTTTTCTCCACCTAGCGTCGTCTGGAGAGAGATTTTCTCGCCTATTCCGCATCGGATGCTTCGATTGCCATCGTTAAACGTGAAATACATCTAGATCGAAATGTTCTTCATGATTAGAAAGATATTTTTGAGAACCATAAAGTCTCAAATGGTTGGGCTTCATTTATCATTTTTTTCTTTAGTAAAGTTGTGTGTAAATGTTTGCGTAAGCCGAACCGAACAAAAAGTTTCCACCGGATTTATAAAAGTTTTGTAAACACTGATTTTCTTCGTACTCAGGTGTGTAAAACGCATTTACAAAAATGAGCAGCTATGTAGAATATCTACTAAACGTTACTACTACTACTTCTAATACCACTGCTATTACTACTGCTAATATCACTACATATATATATAATATCAACATAATGAATTTCCTGACGCTGCCACGTTGCACCAAACTGCACATTTCATACAGCTTTGGGTTTTATTTATCAATCTTTTAGTAGATTTGTGTGTAAATGTAAACGTGTGCGTAAGCCAAACCCGAAAAAAATTGCTGCCGGAGTTGCAAAAGTTTCTGAAACGCTGATTTTTATTCGTACTCGTGTGCGTATGCTGATCAGCTGCAAAGTGCAAAGCGCGTTCCCGACACAGCTCATTTACATATAGCGACGCCCACAAAACTCCATAAAAGGTAAAGTGCACAGAGAGCTGGGAGCATGAAATGAGAGATCAGGGTAAAGACTGAAAAACAGAAGTGGAAGTTATTTTGACTCACTTATATGCCAATAAAACTATTCGATAATAATATAATAATTATAAACAATATAATCTTTAAGCGCTAAATCCTCCATCAGCTGAGGCGTTTGTTTACGGCTTACGGCTCTGCACAGACAGAGCGGCCCGTCCTCCGCTTATACACCGCCATTTCTTTATCATAACTGAAGGATTAGTTTTATTCGTTTTAATTTATGAGTGTGTGTCGGCTCTCTTTCTTTATTTTCGTATATTCTTGAATTAATGGCAATAAAATAAAGTGGCTGGTTTTGAGTAAATGTTCTGGATGGAGCTCTGAGTCCCTGAGCGAGTGAACTAGCATGAGGACGTGTTTCTGATCGAGACTCTAAAGCTCTTCTATCAGTCGCTCTGGATAAAAGCGTCATAAACATAAACAGTTTAAACTCCACAGAATATTCCAGAGAGAAAAGTGCAGTAATCCGTGCAGATTATAGGATCTGAAGTCGATCAGGTCGAGGTTTACATTAGTGAGTCGTCTTATGCGTAAATTTACACACACTCAGGAGCACGAGTACGATACGAATGATTTACTGAAATTACAGGATTTTCATTAAAAGCTAATTTCTTGCATAAACATTCGTACAAATGATTTACGAATAAATCTGTTCGTATCCAGCTCGATAAATGTTGTCAGTTGTCAGTATTTATCGCTGTATTTGTCGTTAAAAGCTAGCTGAGCAACAACAACAACAAAAAAAAATATTAAACTAGTGTGTCAGTGTGTCGAGCTGTTTCGCTAAAAATAGCGTGTTGGTGAATAAAAATGACAAAAAATAAAACGTAAATCCATGTAATTATTTAAAAAAAACGTAAATCCATGTAATTATTTAAAAAAAACGTAAATCCATGTAATTATTTAAAAAAAACGTAAATCCATGTAACGTATTTTAGACGAGTGTAAAGATTCGTAGCGTTACTATCTTTCGTGACGTGACGACGTGTCTGAGTTTCCATTAAACGCTCGACTCTTTTCATGACTCAACTTTTGGTCTGAAGCCAAAAACATTAGCAGATTGATTCATAACGAAGTCGTGACGCGCGTTTGAAAAAAATTTTTTAACGAGTTATTTAACAGTAAATATAAAAATAACGCGAGAAAATAAACCGAGAGGAAAATTGTATCTATTTCTCTCTTTATCGTTTAAAGAGTAAAATCCGGAGTAAAGCTCACTGGACGTTAAAATCCTGCACAAATGATCAGATTGTTTTATCGCACAAACCTTTTTATTAATTAATTAATTGTTATTAATTGATTCGGTTGGTTTTTTTTTTTTGGATTTTGTATAATAATTGTTTAGTTTTGTCTGATGTAACTGATGTGAACACTTCACCTGTACTCAGGTACGCACCAAAAAATGATTTCCGGGGTCTTAGTGACGGGAGGAGTTTTACGATGGCGTTGTGAAAGTGACCTTTTTTTTGTCGTCATGACAACGTAAATTCACTTGATTTGTTTGTTTTTGTTTGTTTTTGTTTGTTTAGCGTGCACATGGTGGGATAAATTGGGGTCCAAACATTTCTGAAACTTCTGATGAGTTTCTTCTTTCTTTCTGTATTTTTTTTTGTCTTGCTTTTTCTTTCCATTTCATTTCCTTCCCCTTTTTTTTCTCTCCGTTTTCTTTTCGTTTCTGTTTTATTTTCATTTTCTTCATTTCTTTTAAGTTTCTTTTTTCTGTTTCGTTTCTTTCCTTTTCTGTTTCGTGACTTTCGGTTATTTTCTTCTTTCTTTCATTTTTCTTTCTTTCTGCAGCCACCCTTTTTCTTTCTGTATCTCATTTTCTTTTTTCTTTGTGCATCCATCCATTATTTCTTTCTTTTACTTTCTGCATCCAGCTATCCTCTTTCTTTCTTAATTTTCTTTGTTGGCATTTGTCTTTTTTCTTTTTTTGCATGTTTTATCCTTCTTTCTTTCTGCATCCACCCTTTTGTTTTTTTTCTGCACCTATCTACCCTCTTTCTTTCCGTACCTCTTCTTCTTTTTTCTTTGTGCATCCATCTATTCTTTCTTTTAATTCTTTCTTTAATTTCCTTCATCTAGCCATCCTCTTTCTTTCTTCATCTTTTTTGCATCCATCTTTTTTCTTCTTTTTTGCATGTTTTTTCCTTCCTGTTTCTTTCTTTCTGCAGTCATCCTTTTTTTTCCTGCATCCATCTACCCTCTTACTTTCTGTATCTCATTTTTTTTCCTTTATGCATCCATCTGTTTTTCCTTTCTTTTTTATTTCTTTCTTTTACTTTCTGCATCTTACCATTGTTTCTTTCTTTCTTCATCGTTCTTTTTTTTGCATTCAGCTTTCTTTTTTTCTTTTTTTTTTTTTGCATGTTTTTTCCTTCCTGTCTCTCTCTCTTTCTTTCTTTCTTTCTCTCTTTCTTTCTTTACTACTCTAGCAGTTGAAACGTTGGAGTCTGCTGTCAGAGTGAGAGTGAAATCTCTCATCGTTCACATCTCAGTCGTTATTCATCTCTGATCCGACTTTTTTTTTTTAAAAACGAGTGAAACTTAGACTCCGCCCCCAAACACATCCTACATTTCATCATTTAATAACTTTTATTGATTAACCGTTCCTTTAATTCTGACCCTGCAGTGGTGTTTATTATAGAGTGTTGAATGTTGTGGTAGTAATCGAGTGTAACAGGAGGTGACTCTGGAGCAGGAGTGTTAATAACTGAGAGTGTGTGTGTGTGTGTGTGTGTGTGTGTGACAGCACCTGGCCTTCGCCGTTACGTTTTTTTAGGGAACTAAACGAAACCCCAGCTGTCCATTTACCACCAAACCACAGAGTAACCGTCTCTGCAGTGACACACAGAAAAATACACTCCGGAGGGGGGGGTGTGTGTGTGTGTGTGTGTGTTAATAACGTGGATTAATGATGGGTATATCCTCTGTGTTGTGTAAGCGGTGTGAAATGTGATTGGACAGATTCGGGTTCCTTAACGTGTGTGTGTGTGTTAGATATTTACCCGAACATCATCGCTATGGGGTTTCCAGCCGAGAGACTGGAGGGAGTTTACCGCAACAACATAGATGACGTCGTACGGTTAGTCTCTTCCCCACACACACACACACACACACACACACACACACACACACGGATTTATTGTTTCTGTTGGTCTTTCTGAATTTATATGAAATAAAGCGAAGAGAATTTTTACACCTCGTATTAAACTTTTATTTTCTTTTGTCTCTGCAGGTTTTTGGACTCCAAACACAGAAACCATTACAAAATATATAACCTGTAAGCACACACACACACACACACACACATACACACACGCACCTGTACATATATATACACACCTGAAAGTATATATACATACCTGAACATATATATATATATACACACCTGTACACGTACACACCTTTACATACACCGATCAGCCATAACATTATGACCACTGACAGGTGAAGTGAATAATATTGATTATCTCGTTACAATGCCACCTGTAAAGGGCTGAGATATATTAGGCAGCAAGTGAACGTTCAGTTCTCGAAGTTGATGTGTTGGAAGCAGGAAAAATGGGCAAGCGTAAGGATCTGAGTGACTTTGACAACGGCCAAATTGTGATGTCTAGACGACTGGGTCAGAGCATCTTTAAAACGGCAGACCTTGTGGGGTGTTCCCGGTATGCAGGGGTTAGTACCTACCAAAAGTGGTCCAAGGAAGGACAACCGGTGAACCAGCGACAGGGTCATGGGCTCCCAAGGCTCACTGATGCACGTGGGGAACGAAGGCTAGCCACCTAAAGCACCTACAATGGGCACGTGAGCATCAGAACTGGACCATGGAGCAATGGAAGAAGGTGGCCTGGTCTGATGAATCACGTTTTCTTTTACATCATGTGGAAGGCCAGGTGTGTGTGTGTCGCTTACCTGGGGAAGAGATGGCACCAGGATGCATTATGGGAAGAAGGCAAGCTGGTGGAGGCAGTGTGATGCTCTGGGCAATGTTCTGCTGGGAAACTTTGGGTCCTGGCCTTCATGTGGATGTTACTTTGACACGTACCACCTACCTAAACATTGTTGCAGACCAGGTACACCCCTTCATGGCAACGGTATTCCCTAATGGCAGTGACCTCTTTCAGCAGGATAATGCTCCCTGACACACTGCAGAAACTGTTCAGGAATGGTTCGAAGAACATGACAAAGAGTTCAAGGTGTTGACTTGGCCTCCAAATTCCCCAGATCTCAATCCGATCGAGCATCTGTGGGACGTGCTGGCCATCAAGTCCGATCCATGGAGGCTCCACCTCACAACTTACAGGACTTATAGGATCTGCTGCTAACGTCTTGGTGCCAGATACCACACACACCTTCAGAGGTCTTGTGGAGTCCATGCCTCGATGCGTCAGAGCTGTTTGGAGGCACAAAGAGGATCTACACAATATTAGGCAGGTGGTTTTAATGTTAGGGCTGATCGGGGTACACACACACACCCGTACACATATCCACACACACTTATGCACATATATACACACACCTGTACACATATCCTCACACACATTTGTACACATATACACACACCTGTACACATATATACACACTTGTGTACACACATACACACACCTATACACACATACACACACAACTGTACACATATATATACACACAGACTTGTACGCATATATACACACACTTGTACACATACCTGTACATGCATACACTTGCCCGCACACACACCTCTATACATCTATACACGCATCTGTACACATACACACACCTGTACACACACATGCACCCCTGCATGCGCTCACCTGTCCGTGTTCGCACTCCTGTATCCATTTTGTACACCTGTATATGCGCCTGCACCTGTACACACACACACACACACGTGCAGTCACATGTACTTACAGTTTCTGATGTCAGAACAATTAAACACCGGTTCAGTGTTTTATTATTTTTAATATTGTTTAATAATAACTTTTGTTGAAATTTTCAGATGTGCAGAACGACACTATGATACGGCCAAATTCAACTGTCGGGGTGAGTACAGGGAAAACGTTTACGGAAAAAAATTATACAGATATGTTTCTTAAACATTTATTTAAATAAGATTTTAGTAATTAAAAGAATAATTTTTGTATTCGCTAACTTCAACAAGTGGTTCTGTCTTTCTCACTGAATCAGATTATTTATAAACCAGTTTTTTTAAGCTGGACGAGTTGATTTTAACCGAAGGGGAAGTGGACGAGGGGAAGTGGACGAGGGTGCGTTAAAATTGGAAACAGAATTGGAGCGAGCGTAGGATTGTTCATTTTGAAACCAAAAGATGAGAAACGAATTACGGGGGAAAATGTGACGGCTACAGAATCAGAAATAAGAGGAAACGGAGAGGGGAAGTGGACGAGGGCACAATAAACACTGTAATTATTTTTAAAAAAACAAAAAAAACCCCGAGTTTCTAATCTAGTGTCATTTTAAACGTAAGTGGAACTGGAGTTATTTATTTACGAATAATCAGAAGCAGGATTATTACAGTAGTTACCGAAACACGAAGGTTTTCACGCTTAATCTCGTCACACAGATATTCTGTTTGGATTTTTTTGGAGGCTAATCTTGATTTAATGGGAAATGAAGAGAGGAAGTTGATGTGAACCACTTTGCCAAACGCTTACCACATCTACGTCGTGCGGTTCTGACTCGTGTGAAACGGTTACGGTTTCTTTTTCCATCGGTTATGATGCTAAATCAGGACAACAGGAAGTGGCATTCAGTCATAATAAATACACGCATGTGTAATATGGAGAATTGAAGGTTTTATTTTATATAATGAAACAGGAAGTACTTTTTTTTCTAATTTAAGAGAGGTGTTAGTTGGGTGTTGCTCACACTTGGTACAGATGGTAGACAGGTCACAGATCACGTTCCTGTAGCTTTAAGACTTTAATAATTTTTTCCGAGTTGTTTTTTTAAGACGTTGTTGTCCGAGTGACACGAGTGTCTCGCGATATCCGCGATTTCAAGATGGCGGAACGTATCACGATAAAGTTGTCCGTATTAAATATTTAAATTTCATGTCTGCTTTGTGTTGTGTTCAGGTGACAAGATGGCGGAAACGATGAGATTTTCAAACTGATGAAACTGAAACCGTGACGCAGTAAGCGTTTCGGAATTAGACGTCACAGTAACGTGCGCTGCAGGTGGATCGTGGATATGTTTATTAAAAAAAAAAAGTACAGAATTCTCTGAAAGTGGTGAGAAATTGGGTTTACGACATTAATTAGATCTTAAAGCGCAATATGGCGTCCCACAGGGTTCTGTTTTAGACCCGCTATCGTTCTCCCGTTTATCTCCAGCCCTTTGGACATAACGTTTGCTTTCGTGTCTACGTTGATGTTGTACGATTATACGTATTAATTCAGCAGGATTCAGTAGCACTGTTACGCAAAATGGTCGACTGCGTTAGCGCTGTTGCTGGAATACTTGTTAAATACCCTGTTTTTTTTTTTTTTTTCCGTCCCTGGCAGTGGCTCAGTACCCGTTTGAAGACCACAACCCCCCTCAGCTGGAGCTCATTAAGCCGTTCTGTGAGGATCTCGATCAATGGCTCTCCGAGGACGAGAACCACGTCGCAGCGATTCACTGCAAAGCGGGAAAAGGGCGCACGGGGGTGATGATCTGCGCTTACCTGTTGCATCGTGGGAAATTTATGGAGGCGCAAGAAGCTCTGGATTTCTACGGAGAAGTGAGGACCAGGGACAAGAAGGTATGGAGAGACACAGTTAATATTTTACATCTAATCATTTCGTGGTGGTTCAAATAATTTGTACAAAATAAGGATCCTGATCCTGCAGTCCTTATGATATAATTAGATTTTTTTAATTTTTATAACTATTATTATTTATTTATTTATTTTACGAGACCAGATGTTGACTTCAGCCTGAATACATGATGGTTTATTAACTATCTGAGAAACGTTACACATTAAATTATTACGATTTTCTTACGTAGCAAACAAAATTTGAGAACATAGAAAATTTTGGCCAAAGCTGATGCGAAAGTCGTGTCAAAGTTTTAAACTTTGCGCTTCTGAGGTGGTTGAGTGGGCGTGTACTCGTGTCAGACGAGCTTGCGGTGGTTTCTCAGGATGTCTGTTCAGATTGCTGAAGATCGTGTTACATCAGTCAGCTATCAGCATCACATTTAAATGCGAAAGAGAACATGCTCTAGCTGGAAATTTACAACAACAACATTCCTGCATAAACAGTTGGTCTGATCTGTAAGCTAAAAAAAGCACAGGCCAAGATGGTAAACTTGGACAGAAAAAAATTTGAGTTGCCTAACAATAAAAATTTATCTACGAATTTGATAAAGAATAATTCGTTAACAAAAATTTGAGTTTACCAAGAATTTGAGTTGATTAAGAATTTGAGTTACTTAATAAGAATTTGTGTTATTTAAGAATAAAGAATTTGAGGTATATAACAATTTGAGTTACTCAAGAATTTGAGTTATTCAGGAATTTGAGTTACTCAAATAAGAATAAAAATTTGAGTTAGTCAAGAATTTGAGTTACTTAAGAATGAGAATTTGAATTAATCAGGAATTTGAGTTGCTAAAGAATAAGAATTTGAGTTATATAAGAATAAGAATTTGAATTAATTAAGAATTTGAATTAATCAGGAATTTGAATTGCTAAGGAATAATAATTTAAGTTTCTTAAGAATAATAATTTTGAGTTGCTTAAGAGTTTGAGTTGCTTAAGAATTTGAGTTACTCAAGAATTTGAGTTAAATAAGAACAAGAATTCTTATCTAGAGCTATATAAGATTTATAACTCTTATAATTCTTGTGAGTTATATAAGAATTTGAGTTACTCAGGAATTTGAGTTATCTAAGAATAAGATTTTGAATGGCATGTGACCTAAGAATGAGAATTATCCAGTCATTTGAGTTCCCTTGGGTTACTTAAGAATTTGAGTTGATTTGAGTTTATTAATCTGATTACTCGAGAAGTAGCACAATCACCAGATGAGTGTGTGTTTAGACCGAGCTGGATTGAGTGTTTTTAGTAGGAAAGTTATTCTAAAAAATTTTTTTAATAAGTGTTTATTATCAATACGTGTCTATCAAATGTGTGAATCTGTGGTTCTCAAGTCTGCTCAGCGAAGATCTTGACGTAGAACCCTGCTCTTGTTAGAGAGCCCAGGATTTAGAACCTGACTGTTGTGTGTGTGTGTGTGTGTGTGTGTGTGTGTGTGTCAGGGCGTGACAATCCCGAGTCAGCGGCGGTACGTGCACTATTACAGCTTCCTGCTGAAAAACCATCTGGACTACAAACCCGTGGCTCTGCTCTTCCACAAGATGGTGTTCGAGACGCTGCCCATGTTCAGCAGTGGCACCTGCAGTAAGTCCCAACGCTCTCGAGTCATTTGTGATGTCATAAAACAGCCTCAACAGCTTCAACCA
Source organism: Pangasianodon gigas (assembly GCA_022758105.1). Lineage (NCBI taxonomy): Eukaryota > Metazoa > Chordata > Actinopteri > Siluriformes > Pangasiidae > Pangasianodon > Pangasianodon gigas. The sequence goes on along the minus strand of CM040463.1, from coordinate 1,151,509 downwards.
ATCACAGATTGATATGCAAATTGTTGAGTATAACAATACGGTACATCTATAGCTAGAGGATTTCTACAGGTTATCTTGTTAACTTAGGGGCCGTTTACACGACAACGTTTTCAGCCAAATACAGGAAACTTTATGCGTTTTGTCTGTTCGTTTACACGACAACGGCGTTTTGGGGACTGAAAACGCATATTTTTGAAAACGCCGCCGTTATCGTCTCCATGTAAACACCCAATACGGGAATCTTTGAAAACGGTGACGTCGTGCGCGTGAGTAGTAGGTGTTAGGTATGTAGACATGCGCAGTACGTGTCTGTTGTAAAGGCAAGCGTGAACAAACATACACAACAATGGCGGAGTACATGGTAGTGTTGTTGCTGCTCAAGAGTTTGCTAACGCTTCTTCAGCAAAGTGTGGATTTACTTCACCAATATTACAACCAACTAACAAGGTGACAGCGCCAACTACTGGCCTGGCATACGTAATACAGCGTTTACGGCCGTTATCGCGGATACGTGTAAACGCGAATCGTTTTGAAAACGTTGTCGTGTACACGTGAAACTTTTTGAAAACGCAAGAGAAAAACTTTTCCGTTTTTGACTACATCGTTGTCGTGTAAACGTAGCCTTAGCTAACACTGGTGATGAGCAGATGGGGGTTGTCATGGTAACGTTATAGATTGACTGTTATAGAAGCTGCTGTTGAACAAGAATGAGTTACCTAAGAATTTGAGTTACCCAGGAGACTGGGAAATTTGGGAAGCAGGAGAGGTTCCATGTTGGAAAATTCCATACAGGAAGTGACATCACGTTGAGACAATTCTGTCTGTCCCTCACAGACCCTCAGTTTGTCGTGTACCAGCTGAAAGTGAAGATCCACACCTCGCATCCGGCCGACACGAGGCGGGAGGACAAACACATTCATTTCAAGTTTCCTCAGCCACTTCCTGTGTGTGGAGACATCAAAGTCGAGTTCTTTCATAAACAGAACAAGATGCTGAAGAAGGTCAGTGATCTTTGACCTTTTGACCTTGTTTGATCTCCGAGTTCACCCTGCATCAAGTGTGTGTGTGTGTGTGTGTGTGTGTGTTTATAAAACGTAAATATGTGTGTGTTCCTGCAGGAGAAGATGTTCCACTTCTGGGTGAACACGTTCTTCATCCCCGGGCCGGATGAGAGCGGAGAGCGAGTGGAGAACGGTTCGGCCATGAACGACAGCGACAGCCACTCGTCCAATCAGAGCCAGAGCTCTCCCTCCGAGCGGGATAGAGGGATGGGCGGAGGGGAGAGAGAGAGAGAGAGAGACAGGGAGAGAGATGGAGAGAAAGACTACTTGATTCTAGTGCTGACGAAGAACGACCTGGACAAAGCGAATAAAGACAAAGCGAACAGATACTTCTCTCCTAACTTTAAGGTGAGGACGCGACAGGAACACCTGAAACACCTGAAACACCTGAAACATCTGAAACACCTGAAACGTTAATCAGGACGTGATTATTGTCACAAACTCGTAGATCAGGCGCACAGACAATAAAACTCTGTAAAGATATGGAGAGAAACAGAGCGTTTAAATACGCAAACTAATCCTGAAAACACGTTACAGGTGAACACAGTCAGATAAACGAACGAGTGATTATGGATCAGGGACTGAATTACAGAACATTCACATCTCTCTCTCTGTCTCTCTCTGTCTCTCTCTCTGTCTGTCCCTCTCTCTCTGTCTCTCTGTCTCTCTCTCTCTCTGTCTCTCTCTTTGTCTGTCTCTCTCTCTGTCTGTCCCTCTCTGTCTCTCTCTCTCTCTCTGTCTCTCTCTGTCTCTCTCTTTGTCTGTCTCTCTCTCTGTCCCTCTCTCTCTCTCTCTCTCTCTCTCTCTCTCTCTCTCTCTCTCTCTCTCTCTCTCTCTCTCTCTCTCTCTCTCTCTGTCTCTCTCTCTCTCTCCCTCTCTCTCTCTCCCTCCCTATTTGTTCTATCTCTTTCTGTCTCTTTCTTTCTCTTTTACTGTCTTTCTTTTTTGTCTTTGTCTCTCTCTTAATGTATTTCGCTTTTTTCATTTGTCTGTATTTTTCTTTCTTTTATCTTTCTTTCTTTCCCTTTCTCTCTCTTTTTCTCTCTTTGTCGGTCTCTTTCTGTTTTTCTTTCGCTCACTTTGTCTCTGTCTCTCCCTCTCTTGTTCTGTCTCCCTCTTTCACTCTCTCTCTTTGTTCGTTCTTTCTTTCTTTGTATATATCTGTTTGTCTTGCATTCTTTTTCTCTCTCTCCCCATTCTTTCTTTCATTTCTGCCATTCTTTCTGTCTCTTTCTTTACCTCTTTCTGTCTGTTTCTTTGTTTGTATTTCTCTCCCTTTCTCTGATGCATTTTTTCTGTCTTTTTCCTTTCATCCCTCCTTCTCTCTCTCTCTCTCTCAGGTGAAGCTGTTTTTCACTAAGACGGTGGACGAGACGTCGAACTCGGAGGCGAGCACTTCCACCTCCGTCACTCCGGACGTTAGCGACAACGAGCCGGATCATTACCGTTATTCGGACACGACCGACTCGGACCCCGAGAACGAACCGTTCGACGAGGAACAGCACACACAGATCACGAAAGTCTGAACATTTTCCACACACACACACACACACATGAATTCAGCTACCTATAATAGACATGGACATAAAAAAACAGCCAACCAACACCAGACGAAAAAAAAAAAAGGAGAAAACTTGAAAAATGTACTGAAGAGAAAAGGACCTGCCCACGTCGCCCTCACTAACCGAACCATCACTTCTGCTCTCCTGACCAATCTCTGCTTTTATTATTATTATTAATTATTATTATTATACGGATATCAACGCCATTGGCTGAGGCGAGTGGGCGGGTCCTGTAGCTACTCTGTATATATATCTATATATAAATATAAATATAAATCTATATAAAAAAAAGTTTTGTGTCAGACGATGAAAACTCGGCAATCAGGCGAGGAGAAGAGGAGCGGGACGGACGAAGACGAAACCACACTCGTTTATTTCTCCATCGTTCTTTTTTTTTTTACTTTCCTTCTCTTCACCCAGGCCAGTGCAGCAGTCGCCAGTCGTTCCCTCCGTCTCCTCCTCTCCCTCGCTCCCTCGTGAAACCCCACCCCACCCCACCCCCATCCCTCGCTCGCTCTCCTCTTTCCGGGCGTGTGCTGATAATCGGGCGATGGATTGCGATATTTAGTACGATATTTTAGATATCAGCGTATGACCTGTTCTGAATATCTAGAAGAACTGAGATGACTCGACGTGAATCCTGAACGAGACACGGCCGAGATGTATTGAACGCATGTTGTGATGTCGTAAACGAAGTTTTTTTTCCCCCAAAAAAAAAATCAAATCAAAATGATTTAAATAATTTAATATATTGTGTAACATTGCGATAGTTTACAATTAAACAAGGCAGAAATTTATTTTATTTTTTTTTGGCCCATGTGCCTCGAATTAGTCATTCTATCGCTAACACAGTCTATCATCATCAGCATCATCATCATCAGGGGGCGGAGCTTCAGCCAAACAAGCTCCATTTATGATTGGATCATTCGTGAGTTATCCAAAATGGCCGCCTTGAAGGTAAACGTATACGACGTTGTTCAGGAATCTAAACAGTGAAGTAAACAGGAAGATCGATACTCGGGGCTAATCGTTTGTTCAGGCATAACTCTAAAGTTGTGAGAACATTGTTGCTAGGCAACTGGAAAATGTATGCTCCATGTATCAGCTAGGTAATGATTAGCTAGCTATTGATTTGGCTAGCTGAGTGTTTTAAACTGACAGTGTAAAGGCAAAGTGACTTTAGGAACCTGATGGAATAATCGGGAGCGTCAGCGTTTACCTCAGATGTGTCCATAATTACTAAAAAATTCTTTGTAAGACTAAAATTACGCTATCTTTAACGACACTTAGCATCAACTGCTAACACATTACGTTACAATTTGTTCCTCTGAAGGTAAAAGAGCCGTTTATATTGAATCGACTTGTAAACTTGTTGAACGTTAAACGGGACTGTTGGGCGGGGCTAAATAAAGAAAAGACAAATCATTGGTCCTGCTGCATTTTGATGAGTGAAAGTGACAGTTGGCTGACTGTTATTTTTTGAATTTGAAATGCAACTGCCGCCTGATGATGTCACAGTGGCGTCCTAACAGTCATTTAAACTCGATTGAGTCGCTGTTACTGATGTTTAGATTATGTTCCTCTTTACTGACTGTTATTTTTTTGAATTTGAATTCCAACTGCTGTCTGATGATGTCACAGCGGCATCCTACCAGTCTACTAATTAAACTCCGCCCCCTTTCTGAGGTAAAGTCAATGAACAAGAAGATAACGCAGTCATGTCACATTTTATGATGTTAAGATAATGTTCCTTTTGACTGACTGTCTGTTATTTTTTTGAATTTGAATTCCAACTGCCGTCTGATGACATCACAGTGGCATCCTAACAGTTGATGAAACTCCGCCTCCTTTCTGTTACTTAGCTCACGCAGTTATTTTTAGTGTTCTGTATTTTTACACAATATATTTAATCATTAATTCTTTTTTTACATTTAATTTCAAAAAAATAAATTGATGATCGCTATATATCAGCACGCGCCCTTTTCCCTTACTGTGAATGCTTCTTGTGCTGTCCGCAAGCCCCTCCTACTTGACCTTTGACCCTTCCTTTCCCCTTGCGCTGTGAACTATGAATTCTGGGATGCGTAGTTCCTTCCCTAACCCCGCCCCCTTGCCGTTTCCTCGCTGTGTATAATGTTAAACTTTGCAGAAAGAAGAAAACCATGTAATTGTCCATGTTTTTTTTTTTATCCTAAGATAATAAATCTATATAAATATATCTATATATAATACACAGAAGCGCAGGGAACCAGTGTTTGCAATAATGTTAACACTCAACATTTAAAGGACAAACCGGTGTGCATGTTATATTGGAGTTAGTGTACATGTTTAATAAATGCTATACAATGTGTTTTTATTAAAAGTGTGTGTCTGTGAAATTTTGTGTCTCTGCACAACACAAACAGGAAGTCACTTCGATTCGTTAGCTAGTTTAACTTTTTCTAGCTAGGAAGGTTACTATAGGTGCAACGTCACACTTTAGCTAGCTGCTGTTAGTTTCTAGTAGGAAAATCTCTAGTGGTTTCCATCACAGATGATCAGCCCTGATAGGACTGGCTTAATGGTTTCCATTAGGGTTGTGTGGTTACTGTTAAACACCACCAGAGTTTTCCTGTAGTGTGTGTAGATGATTGCTATAAGAATATAAATAGCTACATTCCACTAAACGTCCATTAAAGACCAGCAGAAACCCATTAAAGACCAGCAGAAACCCATTAAAGACCAGCAGAAACCACTGGAAATGATTCTTATCTCTGAAGATAGTGATGAACACCAACTCGAACAGCTCACACCAGTAGCAGTTAGCGTGTGTGTGTGTGTGTGTGTGTGTGTGTGTGTGTGTGTGTGTGTGTGTGTGTGTGTGTGTGTGTGTGTGTGATGAGATTAATCAGATCAGAAGCTGAGGAGGCGAATAATAAACTCAACTCTCACTCTCTCTACCTTTATCACTCTCTCTCTCCCTCCCTTTCTCTCTCTCTCTCTGTCTGTGACCCTCTTTGTCTCCCCTCCTTTCTCTCTCTCTCTCTCTCTCTCTCTCTCTCTCTCTCTCTCTCTCTCTC
>CM040463.1:1077524-1092029 GCA_022758105.1 Pangasianodon gigas | reverse complement strand
AACACCGACTGCACCCCAGACCTCCTCGACATCCCAACATCAGCGCCTGACCTCACTAATGCTCTTGTAGCTGAATGAACACAAATCCCCACAGCCACGCTCCAACATCTAGTGGAAAGCTTCCCAGAAGAGTGGAGCTCATTATAACAGCAAACACAGGGGAATAAATCTGGAATGAGATGTTCAACAAGCACATATGCGTGTGATGGTCAGGGGTGCACATACTTTTGGCCATATAGTGTATGTATAGAGACATTACGAAGAAAAATAAAGCTTGGAAGGAAGTAGCAGAGTATGTCGTTATTGCCTCTAGTGATCTTTACACTGATTAGCGCGATATTTAATCTGTCCTTCACTGGTTAGCATTAGAAGCTATATACTGTATAGCTACTACTGTTTCTCATCATAACTTAAAATATATAATATGCTGGACAGGCCACGCCCACAAGCGACAAACTATAAGCAACATGAGAGACTTGCTAGTGTGAATGTAACGTTTAACGATGTCTGTCTTCTCGGATTCGGGATCTCGGGAGCACGAACAGTGCCATCTTATATAAAAATACAGCGATAACAGATGATCAGTGCACACTTAAAGACATGCTCTTTATACCAGCAATATTTGATACAGTATTTAAACTTATTCTGACTGGTTTTATAACATGTATATTGTACAGTAAATGTATGTGTACTGTAAAATAAAATATCTTCTGCATGTCTGTGCTGTTTATGAAATATAATTCATCGTATTTAACCATCCTGATGATTACTCTCTGTATCTATTGTGTTAAAAAAATACTGAAATTAAACAACAGGAAATAGTCATCGTTATTGTTTAAGACTAAATATGTGCAAATGTCATTTTGTAAACATGAAAACAGAAATGTACAGTGTCACTGTATTGCACTGCATTTCTGTACATCATTAAAACTCTATTTATATACAGAAGCTTTCAGAGAATCAGTTCATTTGACTCATTTGACTCATTTGATTCATTTGATTCATGGGACAACAAACAATTGTACAATAATGAAAAATTGTTGTGCATTTAGCGATGCATTGCTTATTCGTTGTTTAAAGGTACTTGCTAATATCAACCTTGTAGTATTTCAGTAAAACTAAAAAATAAATCGTTTGAGGTTCGTGTGAGTTTTTTTGGCTTGTATTGTTGTATTAAAAAAAATAGCACTGCAACCACTGGGGTGTACAAATTTATGAACAATTGGAAAAGGACAGAAACATCAGAAGTCAACAGAGGCAATGCATTATTATTTTTGTGCTCTTAGCTCCAGGTAAAGTCTAAACATAATTGTGTATAAACTAAGATAAGATAAAATGTATTACTTTTTCATAACCTCATCTATAAACTCTGTAAAATTGGAGTTCAGTCCATTCAAGCATTTCTGTGAGGCTTTTAACTTAGTGAAAGGTGTTACTGTGCCATCCGGGTCACGGCACCAAGTCGTTAGAGATTCGGCAAAGATGAGTCGAGATCATCTCGATGTTTATTTGCACAATTTAAAGAATCTTTAGATCAGATTTCTACCATCAGAAGCATAACTTCTGAAGAGTTTAAGCACCTACAGATTGATCTGGTCTAGGAGAAAGGAAACGCAGGTTTGTAAATAAGAGCGTAACTCACCAGAAAGGTGTTACTGTGCCATCCGGGTCACGGCACCAAGTCGTTCGAAATCGGCAAAGATGAGTCAGGAAAGAGAAAGAGAAGACTGATGTTCATCTTCAGACGCTTGATGTTTGCTTACACAGTTTAAAGCATCTTCATATCAGCTTTCTACCAACAGAAGCATAAGTTCAGAAAGGTTTAACCAGCGCAGGTCTACAGATTGAACAGAGCATGTGTAGGAAAAAAGCAATAGAGAGTGAAGATAAGAACGGATGAATGCCACCTGAGTCTGGGCGTGCTATCATTTCTGTCCCTGGTGTGTCCTGTCACAGTGTCACACCTACCAAAACACAAGAAATGAGAAATACAGCATCTGTACAGAAAGCCTAGGTGTAAACCTGTCATGTACAATACTGTATGAGAAATAATTAGTTCAGAAGTTCATCATTTCCACGTTTTCACTGCTCATGGTGAGGTAACCGAGTAACAAGCCAGACTACCACAACAACAACGCAACAAACAACTGTTCCTCTCTCAACCCCTGAGAGGATTTCCCTTAAAATGATTCCTTCTGTCCTATTTTACAAGAAAGAAACCCAGCAAATGTTTCTTTAGGTTTGTAAATGATGGAGTAACTCACCAGAAAGGTGTTTCTGTGCCATCCGGGTCACGGCACCAAGTCGTTCGAGATTCAGCACCACCTCTGACCTCTGACCCCTGACCTTGGTGTGACACACTGTACCAAAAGTTCTTAATCAACCCAAAACAAATGTGTGTATGAGTAGGAGTGTGCAGAACAGAAGTCATGTTTAACATAAAATTAGAAAGTCCATGACAAACATAAATGAAACACAGACTTAACCAATAATCATAGAATCTGAGCAAATAACTGCAAACAAAATGATTAACAAATATTTCTCTCAATTCCAAAAGAAATGTGTGTGCTGACCTGCACACAACAAAACAAATACCAATCAGTAGATTTGATACAAATAAGAAAAAGATTAAGCCACATTTAAAGCTAGAATGAGTAATAAAAAGAGAAAGATTCTTAAATATGCCTGTATACGTGATTGTTATTGCGATTATAGCATCCACTGATACACTGAGCTCTGCAGGGAAAATAAAACTTTTTAAAAATCATTTAAATGCAAACTAAAAGTCCACAATTTCCTCATTTCCCCCACGTGTAGTCGATCATCTGAGATGTGTTTAACGTACTGGAGTTACAAAGCTAACATCGCTAACAAGTTTAGCATTGTACAAACTGCATCTCTAAACCAGAGAATGAAAATAAAGAATAAAAATGAAGTTTAAGTGTTCTGTCCAAACGTAACACAATACAGTCAGAGCAGCTAAAGTGACGTGGATTATTTACTACTGAACGAGTATCTGCACATTGACTTTATAAAGTGACCCTGGGTGAAAAAACAAATACACAAACACATAAAAATGTAATGATGCGCAACTGTATTTAATTTGGGGGGTTTGTAAAACTTCAGCAGTATTAAAGGAGTCTCTCTCTCTCTCTCTCTGTCTCTCTCTGCAGGTCTCCGTCTGTCTGTCTGTCTCTCTAATTATCTCTCTCTGTCTCTCTCTCTATCTTTCTCTGTTTCTCTCTCTCTCTCTGCATGTCTCCATCTGTATGTCTCTGATTATCTGTCTCTCTCTCTCTCTCTCTGTCTGTCTGTCTCTGTCTGTCTCTGATTATCTCTCTCTCTCTGTCTTTCAGTCTTTTCGTCTTTCTGTCTGTCTCTGACTTTCTCTGTTTCACTTTGTCTCTCTTTCTGTCTGTCTCTGAATATCTGTGTCTCTCTCTCTGTCTCTGCACGTCTCCATTTGTATGTCTCTCTAATTATCTGTCTCTCTCTGCTTTTCTGTCTTTTTGTCTGTCTGTCTGTCTGTCTGTCTGTCTGTCTCTGTCTCTGTTTATCTGTCTGTCTCTTTCTGTCTTTCTGTTTCTCTTTGTCTGTCTTTCTGTCTGTCTCTCTCTCTCTCTCTCTCTCTCTGTCTCTGCATGTCTCCATCTGTCTGTCTCTCTGATTATCTGTCTCTCTCTCTGTCTTTCTGTCTTTTTGTCTGTCTGTCTGTCTCTGTATGTCTCTCTGATTATCTGTCTCTCTCTCTCTGTCTTTCTGTCTTTCTCTGTTTCTCTTTGTCTGTCTTTCTGTCTGTCTCTCTCTCTCTCTGTCTCTGCATGTCTCCATTTGTATGTCTCTCTAATTATCTGTCTCTCTCTGTTTTTCTGTCTTTTTGTCTCTCTGTCTCTGATTATCTGTGTCTCTCTCTCCATCTCTCTGTCTATCTGTCTCACTCTCTCTCTGCATGTCTCCATCTGTCTGTCTCGCTCAATGATTATGTGTCTCTCTCTTTGTTTGTCTCTCTCTCTCTCTTTCTCTCTCTCATATTTATGGAGGAAATTCTTTCATTCACTAACACTCACAGTCAGTTATCATGACTCACAGCCAATTAGCTGCTTGTCCATTCAGCTTCAGCAGAAACAGATGGCTAATTGTGTGTGTGTGTGTGTGTGTGTGTTTGTGTGTGTGTTTGTGTGTTTCATCCACCTGTTAAGAAAGAAAAGACTTGAGTGATGTCCATAACATGGATTCGTGTCAAATAAATACTGAGCCGAAGATCCAGAAATCAATGTGACCCTGAATAATAAAGTGAATCATGTTCATAACAGTAAAGTCTTTAAATACGAAGATTATTTTTATTCATAAATAATAAAATAAAGGATTATTTCTCATCACACTCTATAACAGGTTATGTGATAGCGTGAGTTCTCCGTGTCAGATTATACGATGAAGATCCTCTAACGAGACCCGAGATTAAAGAAGATGACGATGCTCTTCTCACGCCATCGATCAGCGTGATCTCGTGCAGAAACACACACGTTCTTCACAGAGTCACAGCGGGAGAGAGATACACGCTTTAAAATGTAAAGCTGCAGAATGTAGGATTGTGGAACGTCGCCCTCTCTGGTAGTAAAACGTTACTGCGAGCTACACGGAGAAGAAGATTTCCTAACACGCGCTGTGCTGCGTCGTGATTAATCTGAATTCAGGGCTGCGTCTCAATCCGCATGATACAAGATGAATAAACAGCAATGACATCATAGGTGTACTAGCATAGAATGTGGTTTAGGACACGCCCCAAATATTCGTGACTCTGACGATGGAATTATCTGCTGTTATCATCATCGTCATCTTCTCAGGCTTACAGAACCCTGAGAATGCTAGCATGCTAGTTAAACAGAGTAGCAAGTGAAAAGATCCATTCAAAAAAATTAACACGCTAAAGGTGAGCAAATGTCTCGATCACTTTACTATCACCTGATATAGCCCAGTCTTAAATAAGTACAAAAAACACACCAAAAACATCCATTAGCCACCGGCTAGTCTATGTTAACTGTTAGCTAAACAGTTTAGAATATAAATAAACACAGATCTGTCAAAATTACACACACTAAGAGCGAACAGAAGTATTGATGGACTTGCTCTTGTCCAATTTAACTGCATTTGAAATACAATAATATACACAAACATATCTGCTAGCCACTAGCCTGTCTATCTTGGCATGCTAGCTAAAACAGTTTAGATGATAAATAAACACAGATCTTGTCCAATTTAACCGAGACTGAAGTTTAATTACTTAAAAAATTACTTATCCTAATCACTTATCAAAGACAGATCATTAGCCACTAGCTGACTAAAACAACATACAACAACATAATGTAGCTTTAATTATTTTAGTGAAACAGTGTAAGTGCAAAAAAAATTAAACTCAGAGGTAAAGCTAGGCAAAACCAGGTAAAGTTAAAAAATTTTAATTATTATTTTATCATCTTCAGAGTAAGCCTCACAAAAGTAATCAAAAGAATTTTGAATATTCCAAACGGTTTGTCCGTAATGAGCCAATGAATCTGATGGCGAAGCCGCCAAACAGGAAGTGAGGCTGTATCTCAGCAACGACTTTGCACACTGACACAAAACTTGGTAGGCATCTTCAGGACCATGACCTGAGGCTATGCAACAAATTTCGTTCCAGCGCCACCTACTGGTCAAAAGTAACAATAACATGCCAAAAAATGCTTACATCTAACTGCCATTTTTGCTTCTCCTCCTCCAAATTTTGTCCAATCTTCACCACATTTGGCTCACATCATCTTGAAACCTGTCTAAACAATACAGCAGTAAATTCCACCCTGCTGCCCGTTTGTTCATCTAGACCTTTCCTCCTACAGGCAGAGAATTTCAGCACTGTCCCTGGTCAAAACGTACACATCATGAGTGAAACTACAAATCACTCTTGAATTCCTTTGCCTAAAGTTATGGCTCTGCTTTCCTGTGATTGCTTAGACAACAACTGTAGCGTGTCTGTGAATGTGTGGATCACCGAGTCTGGGTGCTTGGCCCCGAAAATGCTGCTTTTAGCTTTAATTATTATTATTATTATTATTATTATTATTATTATTATTATTCCTACAAACACAGAGAACTCTGTTTCCCTGAACACACCACGGCCTACAAATATGCCCGCCATGGACTACAGTTCCCAACACTGGACTCAGTCAGGTTTATCAGATTACTAATCACACACACCTGAGAACAATCACACCTATTTAAGCATTTAAGGAACTCTCTCTCTCTTTTTTTTTGTGGTTTGGTTTAATCCTGGCTGTTTGGTTTGCACATCGCTGGATTCTGGATTACGACCTTGTCTTCTGATTTTCTATTTGTTGTTGTTGCCTGCGTTTCTTTAATAAACTCTTAATAAAAACTTTTCTATTTTCTCTCTGCATTTGTATCCGTACCTGCTGACCTGTTGTGACACTCGACATCAAATACAAACCATTAAAACTGTTTTATTTTAGTACTTAGTATTTAATTAATCATTTGTTTGTATTTTATTTCTGCAAAATTATGTTAACTGTAAATATAATAATTGTTTCTGTAAATATAATAATAACAATAATAATAATAATAGTTGTTGTTGTGTTTGTTGTTATTATTATATTTTTATTTTCCAGACAGAGAACAGTGAAAACTATTTCCCAACACATACTGCATGTACTTTACTGTGTGTGTGTGTGTGTGTGTGTGTGTGTGTGTGTGTGTGTGTGTAATCAAACCTCCATTAAACTGTCAACATACAGAAAAGTTCACGGCCGCAAACAAACAACATTCCCCTTGTCTATAAACACGACTGTTATTGAATCCATAAAGCCGAGCAGACAGGAAGATCCGTAGATCAGGATTTTCACAGATTTATTTTTCTGTCCTGACAGTTTTCTTTTCATTTAACTCGTTTGTTTACTCTGTTTACTCTTCTGCAAAACGCTCAATGTTTATAGTTCATGTGGAGATTTTTGACATTTCTGACATTTCCACTACAACTTTTACATTTCATATTTTATATATTTTTAATGGTTTTATTTTTACATTTAGAACCATCAGTGAAGTAAGTAAGTAATAAACACTGTGTGTATGTGTGTGTGTGTGTGTGTTGCGTAAAATACTTGAGTCATGTGACATTGTGATGAAGTTACTGTTACCACGCTGAAGTTGATTATTTTCCTATAACGGCACGTCTCCAAGTGTTTTACTCCTCTTATACCACAGCAATTTTTATAAAAGAACAACACTGACACTTTTTTTATACGTTTATAGTTACACTTAATGTTGTGAAATGTCAGTGAAACATGTTAGTTCCTGTTGTCACTTACGTTATAGCAGCTATAAACAGTTGTTCCCTCACCAGCCTCTCTTTATTCTCTCTCTTCGAGTTAATAAGACAAAAAAAAACGCATTTTGTCATCTTTTGTTACCAAGAAACTGCAAAGAAGCGTAAACTCCTCTGTCCTGAAGATGTCGGAAAACTTAAAGTTCCAGCTTTACCTCTGACTGTTACAAAGCACTGACACTGGAGACTCCTTCCATACATGTTACATAAACATCTCCTTACCCTGGAGAAAACTTCACCTTATCAACGATTACACACATTTTCCTGTGAATGAGCTGTTGCTATAGAAACGGTAATGTATCAGAACGAATGATTTAATATAAACCTGTGATTTGCAGCTGCAATACTGTAATGCATTTTTTTCAGCCTGTCTCTAGAGCAGAATGATTAGAGACAGATGTTATTTGCGCATGCACCAGTAGGGGGCTCACGTGAGTCGCGACTGGCGAGAGAGAACCAGAACTATAATCAAGCAGCTGTCTATATTGCGTTATGTCAAAAGATTAATTTCTTTCGTTTTAAATGAAAACATTGTAATCATGATAATATTCCCATTTTTTACAAAATGTACCTGTAATCTGATTACTTCGTTTTTTGACGTAACTGTAACGGATGACCAGCTTTTGGTATCCTGATTACGTAACGCCGTTACACGTATTCCGTTACTCCCCAAGCCTGGTGCTACGTCCTAGCTAGCTAAACGGTTAGCCTCCGCGATTAGCTAGCTTTTATTCTCAGTCATGATTGTAAATTGAAATATTAAATGAGGAATCATATCCACTAAACTAACAGCGAGGAATTGTTCTGTGCCGTAGTAAGACGTGGAATTGTGTATGACTCAGAGCAGCCTGTAAAAGCGTGCAGACTTTTTCATCATCGTGAACGTCTCAGAGCTGGACCCTGCACATCTGCGCTGTTTTATTCGCCGACTCGCACATAAGGTTCTGCAGAAACGGAGACGAGATCATTCACAAGCTAATCCTAAGCCGTGATTAAGGGGTTTGAGTATCTCACGCTTTCACACACACACTCACCACCTTCCCGACTCTACGCCTACAGATTCGCTTTGTGTTTCTCTCAGAGGATTCAGTCTGAATGTGCGTAAATATATTATTATTATTATTATTATTATTATTATAAAGTTAAAAATAGTTCTAAAACGTTTCAACAGCTGGAAAATAAACCTGCTCATGGACTGATGTGTTGACTCTGTGGGTTTGTATAAACGTATCAGCATTTATTTCAAAGAACGTCCTTGGTATTGGTATTTATAGTTTTATTTTTATGTAGTTATTTTAAAATTCTTTGATTCATTTTTATTTTTATTGTATTTTTAAAACTATTTATTTTCAATATTTTACTCTATTTTTATATAGAATTATATAAGGGCTTTTTTTGTACTTATATTTTAAAATCATTTTTTATTTTTATCCTTGTGCATTCTCTCATTATTTTTTAATCATTTCATTTTTACTACTCAATTACTACTTGGTTATTATTATTATTATTATTATTATTATTATTATTATTATTAATATAGTGTGTTTTGTTGTGTGTTTACAGAAAGCCACAGATGGACAAAGTTTGTAAAACAGCACACGTAACATTTTTCTTCCCCAGTGCCACTATTTAATAACCTCCTCACAACAACTCCAATAAATATCCACAGTGACACACACACACACACACACACTCACACACACTCACAGATGCTTGCCCAGCTGCTTAACCTCATCACGAACACAACACACACTCACACACTCGTTTGTATTCCTCGATCATATCGGTTATGTGATTACACTTGCCATCGCTTATTGTTTAGCTGCTATGCTTTTCTGATCAAATTATAAACACAACATCCTATTCAAATAAATTAATCAGATTACACACACACACACACACACACACAAAACACAAAACACAAAATAAATAAACTATTACAACTGGCTAACAAAAAAAGTAATACAATGTCCCAGAAAACAGTGAACTGACATCTCAGAAAACCTCAAAGGAAACATGGAAATTTGGGAAACTTGGAAAACGAAGACCTGGGAACAAGAAATTACGAAACAAGGAACAAGAGAATTAGGAAAACTAGCAAATAAAAACAATCCTGGCAAATATGGATACTAAGGGAAAAGCCCTGGGAACAAGGGAAACTTGTAAAGAAGGAAACCTGGAAGAAGGAAAAATGGAAATGTAGCAAAAAAAAACACTAGAAAACAGGAAAACAGCTAAGAACATTAGGAACTAGGAAACAGCTAGGAAAAATGGAAATCTGGCAAAAAATAATAATAATATGAGGAAACAACTAGGAAACATTGAAATCTTGTCCAGTGAGATTCGTCTCTCTTGTTACTAATTTGTAAGTGAGAAATGCCCTTAAAATATCCTTCAAACATGAAGGAAGCTACTGAAGAAAAAGTATTTCAGATATTTGACCTTGCTGTGACCTTGACCCTACTTGGATCAATTCCAAAATCTGATCAGTTCATCTGCTGAACACAATGATATTTCCTTATAAAGCTGGAGAAAGTGCATGGTGATGCTCAGCCTCAGCACCGTACTCCACGTTCCAGGAGTTGTACAGCTCTAAATAATAGCCATGAAGAAGAGACACTTATCACAGAGTGGCATGGTACATTAGAGACCAGGTGATGGTGACGTCCACCACCCAGTGGGCTAACTTCTGCAAAGACAAGGGAGCTCCACATGTCTTTCCTATGTGGCTGATGAACAGATGGTCTTAGGATCAGATGGCTACCATCCGGGGCACAGCATGAAACGTTTTGCAGGCTCAGTCTCACTGAAGGCTGGAAGATCAGTCAACTCATTCATAAGGTTGCACAATGTGATCATGGCCAGAAAACCTGGGTTCAGCCACACACTCATTCTAGAGCTTCAAGATGAAATTATTGCTACCAGGAAGACACAGACTTCAAGGTCCAGACCATTGTCTCTGTTACTCGTTCAGTGAAATACCGAGAAGCTTCTTCCACCTCACTATGAGAAACAGAATTAAAGATAGATTCAGTAAGATCCAACATTACAGTAAACCTGTTTGAAGAGAAGGTGTCAGATGCTCTGATCTCACACTAGTTTCCTTAATCAGAAGTGGTTCCTGGACCACTGGATCATGATACTCAATTGGCATTTCAGTCTGAGGAACCGGACCAACAGACACAGTCAGCCTGGCTGATGGTATCTAGGAGAGATCTGCTCAGGAAGCTGCAAGAGTATTCCAAGTACCAGTGAAAGCAGAAATGGAAACCAAGGTCTTTCCTGGACGTATATGCGGTCTTGACATTTCATCCACTGCACCATAATATTCGTTCTCAGAGACGCCAGTTGTGAGTGGGTCCACCTGAGGAGATCCTGCACAAGGTGAAAAGATGTGCTCCACTTCATTCTGCCTGATGGTTAATATAGCTGGTTGTTACAATGTCTGAGCAGACCAGCATGTAGTGACACCTGAGAACCAGCAAGAACTTCAGGGCCAGATGGATCAGATGTTATGGAGCTCTTCTCTGAGTTTTACACTCATCACAATGTTCAAGATCTTGGCTGAATTCTATAACAGAATATGTGATAATGTGTGTTCTCCATGTCAGATGATACATGATGAAGATCCTCTAATGATAGACTTGTCTTTCCAGCCATCTTGGGGCCACAAGTAGGACTCTTTTCTGTGCGAGGTAGTAGAAGAAGAAAAGTGTATAACAAGTGGTAGGGCCAGTTGTTGTCTCAGTGAGCTACCTGCTCCACCAGGGAGACCGCAGCAGGCAATGTGTTGACTTGGCACTGGCTAAGAGGTCCATCTGCACCTTGCCAAACATGTACCAGATTTGTGCTCTTTAGCAAAATTCTCACAAACCACAAAAAATAACCCAAAACTACCCTAAAACATTTGAAAAAAAGAGATGCATTTTTTCTTCTTTTTCTCAGCCTTTGCAAGGGAAACAAAGTCACTGTGGTGTGCACGCATTTCTAATTTGCAGTATCTGCAATACACCTTTTTATCATCACTTGATACGGATATTATATCCACTCCATAATCCAGTTTTCTGTTGCCCAATCTTCACAGTATATCTTATAACAGAAATGGTTCTACACTTACACTTTCCCTTTGTTTGCCATAATCTATGTTATGCGGAAATTGATCATCTTTAGCTCTTCTCTTAGTTCACTGCGGATTTTATACTGTGTGATTCGGCCATCTTTTAAGATCACTACTCATCACAATGTTCAAGATTTCGGCTGAATTGTATAACCGAATGTGCGATAATGTGTGTTCTCCATGTCAGATTATATACAGTACAATGAAGATCCTCTAATGATAGACCAGGGAGCTCAACCTGGGTAACCATGGACAATCAACTGTCTTCACATCTCACACTGATCATGCTGGTTCCTCCTTTAAAACATCAGAAGGATTTGTCCATTTCTCTCCACACAGGCCACTCAGGTGCTTGTTCAGTCGCTTGTCATTTCGAGACTGGACTCCTGCGACTCGGTCCTGGCAGGTCTGCCTCCGAGCGCCATTCGACCTCTGCAACTGATCCAGAATGCAGCCGCACGACTGGTTTTCAACCTTCCCAAGTTCTCCAACACCACAACATTGATACACTCCCTCCACTGGCCTCCTGTAGCTGCTGCATCAGATTTAAAACACTGATGAGTGCCTACAAAACCAAAAATGGACTGTATCTTAAAGCACTTATCACACGCCGCACTGCTCGACTGGTCCCACTGTCTCTCAGGAAGACCTGCATCCAGGCTCTTCTCTGTTCTGGCACCTAGTTGGTGGAATGAACTTCAGATGTCTGAGCAGCTGCGTCACTGGCAGTCTTCAAATAACGTCTAAAGACCTACATCTTCATGAAGTACTTACATTAACACTTTGTTATTTTAAAAAAATCCATGTCTTGTGTGTTTTTTCATACTATACCAACCTCCCTAATAGGGTTTTTCAGCACTCTTACTCCCTGAACTAGTGAACCAGTATGAGGCTGTATTTATTGATAGAGAATTCAAAGCACTTCTGTAAATCGCTCTGGATTAGGCCGTCTGCTAAATGCCATAAATGTAAATGTGATTAAAGAAAATTACTACGTTCTGCTTACGCCATCAGTCAGCGTGATCTGGAAATCAGCTTGTGCAGAAAACAGGCTCGCATAAACACAAGCATTCTTCAAAGTGAGCTTCGTGGAGATTTTTTCTGTCCATTAGCATGTGTTGTTTACATTTCTCCATCGCAACTACAGTATTTGTAGCTGTCCCTTACAGTAGTGCCATCCACATAATGGTGGATTTTTAGATGATCGTTATTGCAGCTCTCACAAATTGTTCATCAGCTGTCTTTGGTCACAGAGGCACTGATTCGGCTTCTGGCAAGTGAGCTGCGTTCTGAGACTGCTGATCTCTTACTCTTACTTACTTACCAAATGGATGGATTTTAAAAGGAGAGTGGATGTCTTCTGGATGATCTGCCCAAATTATGGTATCCTGATGTCACTCGGTGTTTTATGACACAAAACTTTTAAAGTTCTCGGGGAAACAAGTAAAATCCTGACTAGGACCAGTGCAAGGGATCACATCACACCTATTCTGGAAGCCTTGCACTGGCTTCCTGTTAGGTTTCGTATTGATTTTAAAATTCTGAAGCTCACTTATAAGGCCTTGAATGGTTTGGCTCCTCAATATTTGTCTGAGCTCTTAACCCCCTACACACCAGCATGTGATCTCCGCTCTTCCGAAGCCAGTCTTTTAACTGTTCCATCAACCCGTCTTAGAACTATGGGTGATAGGGCTTTCTCTTCATTGGCTCCAAAACTATGGAATTCCCTGCCCTCTGAGATTAGAAGTGCAGAATCTCTTAGTGTTTTTAAAACACACTTTTTTGGGGTAGCTTTTATGGGATCCATGTGATTAATTTGTTTTTATTTATACTGGCTCTGTTAAGAATGGTTCTTATTTCTCTCTTTGTATTTTATCTCTGCTTGTATTTTATTTCATTGTATCGTTTTAATTTGTATTTCACTGTATCTTAATTTATGTAAAGCGCTTTGAGATGCTACTTTAGAGGCGCTATATAAAATAAAGTTTATCATTATTATTATTATATAAACAATGAAACAATACAACTACAAACTTCTGACACTGTGAAATGAGGAAACCTAACAAATGTCCAATTCTGTACTTAGTGTTGACTCCTTGATTTCGATAAACATGCAAAGAGGAAGTTAAAACTTATTCAAAACATATCCAAGTTATTTAGATGTTTTTATTAAAAGTGCATGTCATATAAAAGTGGACGTTTTCCAAATGGATGAAACATTAGGCCTGAAATAAAAAAAAAAAAATGTAATCCTTCTACAGTGCTTATAAAAAGTTATCAACATTCAGGTTTAAAATATTCTACAAGATCCTGAAAGCGTTCTATGCTGCAGCTATAGAAAGTTTACTGACTCAGTGCGTTTCAGTGTGATAAGGAAACTGCTCAACCCAGGACTGTAAAGCCCTGCAGAGAGCGGTGCGCTTAGCTGAGCGCATCTCCGGGTCTGCTCTCGTCTCTCTGCACGTCATCTACACCAGGAGATTCAGCACCAGAGCTGCTAAAATCATCAGAGACTCCACCCACCCCGGAAACTGTCTGTTCAGCCTGCTGCAATCAGGCAAGCGTTCTTCTTCATACAGATCCCTTAAGACTCCATAACGAGTCTTTTATCACCCTGCACTTTGTATTGTTACTACACATAACATACCTGCTTATTTTGTACATTACTATTTTTTGCACATTCCTGTACAAAACCTTCTTTTTAACTTAGTTATTTAAATGCACAGTTTAAGAAGAAGTAGGCCAGGTTTTCATTTCACTGCAAGTTATATACTGAATATAAGTGTGTATGTGACAAATAAAAATCTTGAATCTCTTGAAACTTTAAAGGTGATGAGCAGTGCTTTGCATGCAATGCTTTCAGTGATTTACATCTTCATATTCTTCTAAAAACATGCCTTAAATTGACTCTTCAAAATTATGTGCATGAAAGGGTTATATATATATATACACACACAGTTCTGTGCAAAAGTCTTAGGCACATGCAAAGAAATGCTGTAGAGCAAAGATGCCTTCA
>CM040463.1:1065020-1076163 GCA_022758105.1 Pangasianodon gigas | reverse complement strand
ATAATCACACACTCATTATAATCACACACTCACTATAATCACACACTCGCTATAATCACACACTCATTACAATCACACACTCGCTATAATCACACACTCGCTATAATCTCTTTTTTTCTCATTTTTTTCTCATTTGCATTTTTTGTTTTTTTTCTTTTATTTCTTTCTTTGTTTCTTTTACTTTTACTTTGTTTTTTTTAATCCCTGTCCTTTTTCTTTCTTTCTACCTAGTTTTTATTTCTAATTTTAATTCTCAGGAAGGATTTTAATTTAAATGTTCAAAATTTAAAAGTGTGTTTCATTTCACACTTTATTTCTTTCCTTCGTTAAATCTTTCTCATTGTTTCGGATTCTTCTTGTCTCTTTCTTTACTATCTCTCTGTTTGCTTTCTGCATCTTTTTTATAAATCACATGTACTTCCTTCTCTCCTTTGGTTTAATCTGTCCTTTATCTGTCCTCTGTTCATCCGTTTCTTCTCCAGCTCTCTTATTTACGCGTTCTTTTCTCTCACTCGTTCTGTTTTACGGGGATGATGACGGCTCTTACGCCACTGACACTTTTATTGAACTGTTAAACGCTCCAGCTTGAAAACTATAACAATAACGAGGACAAACGTCTGTGATGGAGAGATATGAAATGCCAAAGGGAGGAAGAGGAGGAGAAAAACAAGACATCTGTCTTCTCTTGAAAGTTTAAAGTCACTTTCAAACAGCTGTTCTAAGTTAACTTTTGTTTTTTGGGCCGAGGAGAAGGACGACACGCTGAAAGACACGGAATAATCCTCATCACACACTTCATGCTGTTCGGTTTTTGGCAATTTACATTTAAATAAAGTTTATTTAAATAAAGAATAAACCTGGGACGTTTGAGTGCTCAAGGAAAAGAGCTGTTAATTGGCTAGTGTTTGAAAATCACTGTTGTGTTAATGAGAGAGGAATGTGAGCGAGAGTGTCAGAGAAAGAGGAAAGGTTTTGAATGAAATCTTTGGAGAATTTGATAAATTTAATAATTATGTTGAACTTAATGAAGCTCTTTTAATGATGATGATTGTTTGAGCTTTTAAAAATCTCAATCATTTTCAACTTTGCAATGGAAACTGAAATCAGTAGCAGAACAGTTGGCGCTGGGACACGCCCCTAAACAGCGCAGTGTTAAATCCTTTAAATATTAGCTACAGGCTAATGGGTGTGTCTCCTATAACTAAATAGCTGTACTAGCTAGAGAGCTAACATAGCATCGCCTACCTGTTATGGAAAAACTCGCTTTTATTACCATGAATATCTCCAATAAAACAAAATTAGGAAAAACAATAGCGAACCGTGATTGGTTGTTATGAACAATAGTGATCAGTGATTGGTCATTATGAACAGTAGAGATCAGTGATTGGTTGTTATGAACAATAGTGATCAGTGATTGGTCGTTATGAACAATAGTGATCAGTGATTGGTTGTTATGAACAATAGTGATCAGTGATTGGTCGTTATGAACAATAGTGATCAGTGATTGGTCATTATGAACAATAGTGATCAGTGATTGGTTGTTCGGAACAGTGGTAATCAGTGATTGTTCAAAGGTCGCTAGCTCTGTTGCTAGACTCTTTTTAAAATAAAAAAAAGCCAAATGTCGTGACAAAGTTGGTAACATTGCTCTGGTGGCTCCGCCCCCTTTCCACTACGTAGATAAGACTGTGACTACAGAATGTGAAAAATGTCGAATGCTCCAAACGTCTGTGGTTTTAATGCATCATCTGTGTATTCATGGTGCACTAGACCTCACTGTGTGAACGACTGCACTTAAAGTTCAAAAAGCTCAAGACTTTGTTGAACTTGTTTGAAACCAATGGAATAAAATCAGTTCCTGCTTGTGCACTCAGACGTCCAGACACTGGACTCACTCTGTCAGACTCAAAGAGTTTCACAAATTCAAATTCCATGTGTGTGTGTGTGTGTGGTTATATTTTTTTACAGAAAAACAAACCCTAATGATCAGAACAGAGGTTTAATGTGATGTTTGTGATCAGTGAAGCGTGGTTTATAAGACAGAACTACGAGCGTTAAACCCAAAACTACAATAAAACTCGCCCGAGAAAGAAAAACATTAAACCACTAACGAAGGAAGAATAAAACGAGGGATTAAGACCATGACAATACGTCCATATTCACGGAATAATAATAACGGAAAATGAAATGTGTGAGAATTATTACTGTCTGGAAACAAAAGGTTGCAGGAATAAATTATTAAAAAGTTTCACAGATGAAAGGTTTAAGGCTGTGTAGAGAATCTGTTGTTTCAATTCTAATGTTCATTACAGTTTAATACACTGCAAGTTTGTGTTTTATTGTCACACACACACACACACACACTTGTTTTAATTGTTCATAGGGCTAATGGGTGTTTGTGTTGACGTTCGGCCAAATCAGCTTTTTAAACCCTGTGAAACCCAGACTACGTCTTTGTGGTGAGAGAATAAAATATAAAACATAAAAATAAATAAATAAAAGAGCAGATTTGTCAGAATCCCACTGAGAAGAATCATCAGCTCATTTCCACCACAGCAACTTGTTCAAGAACCCAGGAACTTCAAAATCGTAACAGTTTAAATTCTATGAAAATGATTTTTAAATGATCGGTTTAAGAAGCAGAAACATGTTCAGATTACAGCTTTACAAAATTAACCCTGGATTTGCTATTCTCTATTTTTGTAACTATGCCTATGCACTGATGTATGATTAAACACACAATTACCCATAATTACCCCCTCTGTGTGTGTGTCATCACGCTTACCCATAATCCCCCTCTCTCACTATATTTACTGCGTTCTTCAGCATTAATAAACCACCAGCGATGTTAATAAAGATGTTTAAAGATGTAATATAGATGTAATTAATATTTCTCTCCTCCATGATTGAATTTAAATACTGTTTCATATTGTAAATTTGCATAAACTAAATTACAGCTTGCTACTAAGTGTTGAGCCAAAGGTATGAATTGTGCCAAATAATCAGTGCGAACATATTTCTTAAGACTAGGGGTGTAACGTAGTGACGTTATCTGTGTCTGTATTTCGATTTAAAATGGGCGTGGCCTAAACTGGAAGAATCGGGCTTTAGAAATGTTCAGCAGTGTAAGTGTGGTGTGTGAAATCTGACTTTGACAGTTCCTCAACCTCAGCTACATCACTCTAGTTTATAATCATCTCACGTAGAGGTGAGTGCGAGTCTCTTTTTAATCCGCTCACGAAGTTTGTATTTTTGTTTGTTTGTTTGTTCTGCTTTTGATAGTTTCTAACCAATTTATTTGGTTCTATTTCCAAAAACTTAAACAAACTAGTAGTCTAATTTCAACTATTGTGATCCTGACCAGGGAGTTACTAAGGATGAATGAATGAACGATGTAACTGCATCATGTACAGTAGCACCACATAGTTGTGTTAATGTTAATGCTCACGTTAATGATCGTGGTCTTTGTTTGCTTCATATCTGGGTGCAGATTAGAGGTAAAAACCTCCTAGTCATGCAACTTTTTCCTCTGATTTATCATACAGGAAGGGTGAAAATGATCACATGCTTCCTTTGAGACACGTGAAGCCAGCCGACCGCATCTTTTCAACCTGCCTCGTAAATACCACAGTCGGAGAAAAGCGCTATCTGCCCTCTTCCACATACATGATCTCACAGACACCCACCATTGGCTAGTATCGCTGTGATTGACAGGAGAGAACGAGTATGCCCCTCCCACGGCTCTCTTGACTCCTCACCAAGGATGGATGTGGCATCTTCAGGATCTTCAGACCATACAACGCTTGTCCGTTGCACCACTTGGGAGCTCCTCATGCATCTTTTTTTTGGTTGCCTCCTGTGGGATCCCAGTCCCGATGCACATGTCTAGTCTCATCCAGACAGAACCTTTCTGGCAAAAAAGAAATAAATAAAACAAAACCACAAATATTACACTTCCTATTCATATCTTTTCAGAACACCTTATCTGTTCATTCCGAATAACATCTTCATATTCAGTTACATTCATTAATCAGGGCATTAGTTTACATCGGGGGTTAGAGAGTTCTGTTTTTATTCATGAAGTGAAAAAAATGGTTTATGCAGGTTTTTATTATTTAAATCAATAATTAATAAACATCAGTGAATTGTGTATTAATGCTGTAACTGATCCTTTGTTAATATTAACTAATGCAGTAAATAATGTTAGTTAAGGCGACGGTAATTTAGACAAATCAAAGAAAGATAGAAAGACAGATAAAGGAAGAACAGATGAGTGAGCAGTGCAGATGAGTGGAAGTGAAGATTAACATTCTGCACTGTGTCTCACACTGAAGGACAGGAACGGGTTTCATCAACATGTCCGTTATGCACAGGGCCGCTCTCGGAGTGAGTGTGTGAAGCACATGAGGTGTTAAGAGCATGAGACATGGATATTACAACACACACACACACACACACACACACAGCAAGAGCAGGAGAAGATTTATAACTCGAGCTGAAACGGAGAGATTGAAATCCGCCGTCCTCGAGCGAGTCTCCTTCACATTAACCCTGAAAATAAAAATAATTTTTCCGCCACGCTGCTTTTATCTGGCTCTTTTTTTTTTTACTTAAAAAGAACAAACCCATTAAACTTTATAAAAACTGCTTTTTATGATAAATGAATTTCCTTGAAAGAGCGTAAAGTGGACAGGAAATTGTCAATTTTATGTATGTTTTAATTTTAAGAAACAGTTGAACATTTACATGGAGAATCTGACAGGAGAGAGTTACTACATCATCACACGGAAGAGCCAATCAGGTTCCGATATGCAAATGAAGGCCTTGAGAATGACAGGAGAGTTAATGAAACTTTTCTATTAGAGTGAAAGTGTAACCTTATAACATAAATATTTAATAATAAATATTATTAAGATAGTTAAAGTCTAATGTTATAGGAGAGTTATGGATTAAAATTTTCATGGTAATGATAATCTAGACTAAAAACATCACGGGTTCACGATTGAATTTACCAATTCAGCTGGTGGTTTTACTTAAAGTGAAAATGTATTATGAAATCTTTGTACAAAAGTTGTTTTTTGCATATATATATATATATATAACTAACAAGAACAAATGCATTTTAATCAATAGTGGGATTGTACATCAGGACTAACTGTGAAACCGTGACAGCCCTCATTAACCAGATGGATATTTTCATGCTTGTGTCTGATTTAGTCACAGAATTCAGTTTAATGATAATGATGTAGTTAATGTGCGCAGATTAATTCAAAACTTTATAACATTCTATCTGGTTATGGACAAAAAAGGTCTTAATTTTCTAAACTTACATGCCACTAAATGTTTGTGAGAAGGCGTACGCAAAAATATTGCTTTAAAAATGACAGAAATATACCTAAACAAATTCTGAGAGAACAGTGAAGCATGGTGGTGGTAGCATCGTGTTCAGCGTTATGTGTGATCTCCTGATTGCTTCTCCAACTTTATAACTCCATATCTTAAAATCCCATTCCAATATTCTAATTTGGATATTAATAGAATGCAGATTTTATTTTTTTTTAAAATCAGTTTTGGCTCCCCCTTTTCTTATTTTTCAGTCTAATGCCCCTTTTGTGTAATCACTAAATCAGGCAATTTATTGTTGAATGAAGCAAAGAAAGGCTTCAGAATCAGTGTTGGGTGACTGTAAAGGGTTAAAATGCTAGTGCAGTAGAACAGCTCCAGGTAATGTAGATTAGCGATGTTTAATATAATACTATATACTATAATATTATACTTTAAGCAGTAGAGTATTGTGATATATAATATGAGCTGAAGCTGAGGAAGTGTACAGACATGTTTTTCTATCTTGGTGAGGACCAAATGTCCTTTACAAGGCTAGGAATATCTGACAGTTTGGATCTTTGGCTGGTCTCCATGAGGAACACTGATTTTATTGTAAAAACTAAAAGAGCTGTAAGGTTTCCTTTTGGTTACTGAGGTTAAGATAAGCATTAGATATGGGTGTAGCATAGCAGTAATTAATAATTACATTAATGGAAGGTCTTAAGAAGGATAGAAATACAAACGTGTGTGTTGAAATGTTTCTGCTTTGGGTTTAATCTGTAGTCCTGTGTGAAGTGCACTACTCCTGATGAAAACAGTGATTACACATTCAACCGCTTCTCTCTCTCTCTCTCTCTCTCTCTCACACACACCTTTTCTATTTAGATGAGCACAGGACAAACAGCAGCCCTTGTTCATCCCCTTTCTAACGATCTGTTCATTTTCACCAGAAAATCACAAGTGAAATGATCCGTCTGACTGCTGATTAAAGTATAAACGAGTGACTCCACCTCATTATTACACGCAGACGTCATTTCAGCCACACGTGAACTGAGATTTTCTCAATTTTAAGCAAATTAGTTATGAAGCTGTTAAGAAGCGACAAATCCAAACAATCATCTCGATTGACTCTTCAGACCGACCCTATAGTGCGTGTGGTCTGATGTTTCTTCAGTTTCCTGCTCCCACACAAAAAAGGAAGAAAAACTTGTGTGTGGTTTTATCTTCTCCCGTCATACACAAGCTCTCAGTAAATGTGTATAAAGACTCTAGGTAGAAAAATAAAGCTTTGAAGGAAGTAGCAGAGATCGTTCGTTCCTCTGGTGAGTGTACGTAGCTAGTACAATTAGCTCGTTTTGCTAATCTAATCTGAGAATGAAGCCAAGCACATAACATGTAAATTGTAACATGAGTTATTAAATTTGTGTTTAATTAGTTAGCTTTGCAAGATATACATATTTACAGTCTCCCCTGAAAGTATTGGAACAGCAATTGGTCAGTTCTTTTGTTTTTGCTATACCCTGAAGTCATTTGGGTTTGAGATCAAAAGATGAATGAGACGATTGATCAGAATTTCAGCTTTCATTTTCTGATATTTACATCTAGACGTGTCAAACAGACAGGTGTTATTTGTTGCCCAGGTGTGTCCTGATAGATTGATTGTTTAAAGAATTAATAGCTCTGATTGTCTGCTCTTGGTTTGAGCCCTGAGTTTCGACTGTGAAGACTGCATTTGTTATGAAAAAGGATAAACCAACATGAAGACCAGAGAGCTGTCTATGGGAGAAAAGCAAGCCATTTTGAAGCTGAGAAAAGAAGGAAAATCAATCAGAGTCACTGCACAAGCATTGGGCATAGCCAATACAACAATGTGGAATGTCCTGTAAAAGAAAGAAACCACTGGTGTACTAACAACCAGACATGGAACAGGTCAGCCAAGGAAACAACAGCAGCTGATGACAGAAACATTGTGAGAGCTGTGAAGAAAAACCCCAAAACAACAGTCAGTGACATCAACAAGCTCCACAGGGCAGGGGTGAAGGTATCACAATCCACCACTTGAAGACTTGGAGAGCAGAAATATGGAGGCCATACCACAAGACACAAACCTCTCATCAGCAGTAAGAATCAGAAGGCCAGATTGGAATTCGCAAAGAAATACAGAGATGATCCACAAAAGTTCTGGTACCAAGATGAACCTCTACCAAAGTGAAGGAAAGGCCAAAGTGTGGAGAAAGAAAGGATCTGCTCATGATCCAAAACGTACGAGCTCATATGTCAAGCACAGTGGAGGTAGTGTCATGGCTTGGGCTTTCATGGCTGCTTCTGGAATGGTGGTCTGCCACCAAAGGTGCCATGTTCTAAGCTGTTTAACACGTCTAGATGTAAATATCAGGAAATTAAAGCTGAAAATGAAATTCTGATCTGTCGTCTCATATTCATCTTCTGATCTCAACCCCAAATGTCTTCAATGTATAGCAAAAAAAAGAGAACTGGCCTTGCCATTCCAATACTTTCGGAAGGGACTGTATATCAGGGTTAGCTAGCTAGGAAGTGCAATGTTAGCTACATTTCCATCTGGCTAACAGTCCCAGTGTTGATCCATGTGTGAAATCGTCACATGAAACTCGACCCTGTCTGAATCTCACGTTTTTCCCATCAGTTCTTCGTAGTGGAGTCGTAGCGCTCAACTGCGTTGCAATACTTTCAGAAGGGACTGTAGCTACAACTGTTTCTCAGCAAAGCTAAAAAAAAATTCACAGGCCATGCCTACTTGTGTAAAAATCCTTGTGTGTAACAAAAAAAAAAAAAAAAAAAAAAAAAAAAATCTATCTATCTATCTATCTATCTATCTATCTCTCCATACCCCCATGCCTAGGCAGGCATTTGTCTTCTTTCAATTCAACACGTGAAGGAGAAGCAACATCTCTCCTTTCTCCATCCCCTTCATTCATTCCATCCGACCATCCATCTGTCTATCCTTCCACCTCTCCCCGTGTGCTCGATGATGAGAGGATGTGTGTCTGTCCTTTAGCTCATCTGTGACTCTGCGCTCAGAGAGGAGGTGTAATGAAGAGATGAAGAAAAAAAAAAAAAGAAAAAAGACAAGTGATCTGGTGGGACATTAATCATGTGACGCAATCCGATGGGAGTACATCGAGTCACCTTGCAGACTAACACACACACACACACACACACACATTCATGAATAAGGACAACAGTGACAAAGGCAGAACACACACACACACATTCATGAATAAGGACAACAGCGACAAAGGCGAAACACACACACACACTCTCCATTTCACACCGACAAGACTGAATAGAAAGCACACACAGCCCTTGATAGCTGTAATTATGATGTCAGTAAGTCACATGGTAATAAACTCTCACACACACACACACACACACACACACACAGCTGGGCCTAGTTTGGTTTTATCTGTCTGTATGTAAGTTTTCTTTTTTATTTTCTTTGCTTTTCTCACGACAGCTGTCCCTCCTCTTCCTCTCATTTTTCACACACACACAGTAAAACACACACACAGTAACACATACTAAGACACACACGCTCAGAGATCTCGCGCCTCCATTTTGTCCTCGTCGCCCGACCCCACACTTCTGGCACACTTTAGAGATCGTGAGTCATTTCGGCTCACTTCCTGTCGTCCACCGTAACAAACAAGCCATCACTTCTTCATTACTTTCATAATCTGTCCATCTCCAATCTGTTTCTGTAGGATAAAAAAACGAGGGTCGTGGAGGATAATCATCTGCACCTCGTTTTTACACTGCGCTGCATCGAGCCAGGTTTCTCTCCTGTTTAAACTCCTTTACCTGTCTTCTGTTCGTCTCAGCTCTGACCTGAATCTCATCTGCATAACAGAAATGTCATTATTAACACCTTTTCTCAACAAACGCAATAAAAGATGTGCATCAGATACACACTTTTATTTACGTCATAGACAAAAATAACAAAGAACACAAACCTAAAGGAAACTGTGTCATTTCAGCTCAGGTAGAAACCACAAGTGTTTTATTCCTCTTACACCACAGCAATTTTCCAACAACTTCAATTTTTTTTACATGGTGTATGTTTTTTATCCATTTATAGTTACGGTGAAACAAGTTAGTTCCTGTTGTCGCTTACGTTATAGCAGCTATAAACACTCGTTCCCTCACCAGCCTCTCTTTATTCTCTCTCTTGACGTTAATAAGACAAAAAATAAACGCAGCTTGTTACGCATGTTAGCGAGAAACCGCAAAGAAGCGTAAACTCCTCTGTCCTGAAGATGTCGGAAAACTTCAAGTTACAGCTTTACCTCTGACTGTTACAAAGCGCTGACACTGGAGACTCCTTCCATCAATGTTACATAAACGTCTCCTTAAATATCAACGATTGCACACTTTTTAAATCCGTCTATATGGGGTGTCTGATGTACAAGTCCCTGTGAATAAGCTGTTACTATAGAAACGCTATATATCATTAAATAAATCAAAACCTTCTAAACCAATCAGAATCCAGACTCAGATTTGTGTGGTATTTACATTTATTTATCCAGACAGACTGAATAAACATCATCACAGATTAAACGCAGCACTAAAAAAAAATAATAAATCTCCACTATAGCTTCATATATATATTCATTAGTGTTATACCTAATAAACTAAGATATAAGATTAAAAATAAAAACCTTAGCCCTTATTTAAAGTCAGTCAGTTATTACACAGTGAAATATAATACAGTATAAAACAAAAAAAGTGATAAAAGATAAAAGTGTGCAATAAAAACAGGAGGTAAAAGTGCTGGTGGATACAGTTGGATACAGTAACTTATACGAGGAAAGCTGGAAATAAAGCAGCGATGACGTCGTAGTGATGATGTAGTGATGATGTCGTAGTGATGATGTCGTAGCGATGGAGGAGAAACTTCTACTTCGGAGTTTTGGTGCGAAGTCGTTTCTTGATGTTCAGCTGATCTTCTCTCTCCTCCACATCTCGACTAATGATCTGTAGTTAATTATTCAGGACATTTCAGTGTAATTTAATTTCATCTGCAGTGAGGGAACACCGTGTCTTTATATGTGTGTGTGTGTGTGTGTGTGTGTTTGTGTGTGTGTATACCTGATTAGCGGAGATGTTCATAGGGGACGAGATGTTGATCTTTCGTTTGGAGCGTTTCAGACTCAGAGATGAGCCTCCTTCATCCGGAGACCTTCCACTCATCAATCCCATAATCCTCTTAGCTACAGAGAGACAGAACGAGAGTTAGAGAGTTAGAGAGAGAGAGAGAGAGAGAGAGAGAGAGAGAGAGGGAGAAAGTTGGAGAGAGAGGCAGACAGAGAGAAAAAACAGAGATAGAGACACACATACAGGCAGAAAGACAGAAAGATAGACATACAGAGAGACCAGTAGACAGAGGGACAGACAGACACAGAGAGAGAAAAAGACAGGCAGAGAGACAGACAGGCACAGAGTGAGAGAGAGAGATGGGCAGAGAGAGAGAGAAAGAGAGACAGAGAGAGACAGGCACAGAGTGAGAGAGAGAGATGGGCAGAGAGAGAGAGAGAGAGAAAGAGAGACAGACAGAGAAGCAGACAAGTATAGAGTGAGAGAGAGAGTCAGGCAGAGAGAGAGAGACAGGCAGAGAGAGAGAGAGAGAGAGAGAAACAGACAGAGAGAGAGAGAGACAGGCATAGAGTGAGAGAGAGAGACAGATAAGTACAGAGTGAGAGAGAGAGATAGGCAGAGAGAGAGAGAGAAAGAGAGACAGACAGAGAAACAGACAAGTATAGAGTGAGAGATAGAGTCAGGCAGA
>CM040463.1:1014008-1035190 GCA_022758105.1 Pangasianodon gigas | reverse complement strand
TTGCAGAAGCAGCCACAGTTCTTCTGGAGACTTTGACTGTCGACTCGCTTCTTATTTCTGCAGCGAAACCCAGCAGCCTTCATTATGTTTTTATCTGAAAAGTGTCTCTTATGGAATCTGCTGCTTTCTTTACTGACATACAAACATTTTTCTGTAACATTTCATTTTGTGCTGGAAAACTAATGTTTGGAATCGAAAAGGTTTTTGTACTGAATCAATAATGTAGAAGTCAGAAAATAAACATCTATAACAAAGTCTGTATTTATACAGTACTGTATACGTGTGGAGAAATAAAACACTCATGGACGTGCTGTTTGGTGACAGTAACTTGTGAAGCACAAACCTAGAAAGGTGAAGGTCTTTCCAGCGTTCGTGACTCCGTACGTAAAGACCAGCGAGTTTTTCCCCTCCAGGACGTCTTTGACCAGATTTCTCACCGTGCCGTCGAACAGGTCCTTCTGCGACGTGTCCGCTCCGAAAACCTAAAACAGGACGACATCCAGACATCAGATCCCGGTGTTTTCTACTGAATTTCCCTTTCGCACGTTTTCTTTCACTCTCTTTCTCTCTCCTTCCGTCCTTCTCTGCTCTTCTGGCTACTCACAGCTAACGCTTTTCAACCGTGTTAACTACAGCATGCGTTTTCGGCTCATCTTCTTGTCTGAAGCTTTAGCGAGGACCAAGTCGGAACCTCCTGGCAGAGGCAACCTGCTTTTGAATCAGAATCAGAATCACCTTTATTGCTAAGTACAAGGAATTTGTCTTGGTGTACTGGTGCTTAGTGTAACAGTAAAAATACAAGAAATTATAATATCAATAAGGTAAACATTGTAAGGAAAGATAAGAAAGTAAAATAGAGAAGAGAAAGTTATGAAATGAGACACATAAATATAAAGAAACTGTAAAGCTATAAAAACTATGAGCATAAATATAAAAGTAAAAATAGAGACATTAACTGTACACTTTGGGTTGAATTATTAATATGAATTGACTCTTTCTCCTTCTATCCTTATCTTTTCCTCTCACTCCACAAAATATTTACAAAAAAGTCTTACGTGTAAATAAATTATGGTTAAAAATCACTGTGTAGTGGATCATTAGTAGAGAAATAAACCTCAGGCTTCCACATGATACGATACGATATCACTTCATAATGCAATTTAAAAAAAGGCTATTAAATTATTTACACATCACTTTAATAATATAAATAAATTTTTTACACACCAGGTGAAAATAACCGATTTGTAATCAATTATATCATCAATCCAAATGATCTGATCTTACTGTGAGTCTTTTTAGTGAATCTGAATCACAATAAATTTGATTCTTTTGCTATTTGGCTCAATTTGGTTTCACTCTGTACATAATGAAATGACTCAAAAAGCAAAAAAAACGTTGCGTGAAGGGCCGAAAACTTCCTTTCTTTCATTCGTTGGTCAGAAAAAAACGTAACCAAGCACGTGCAAAAATCACAAAAATCACCTGAGCACTCCTTAAAGAGTCAGATCATTAGATAAATCATTAGTTTAAACGGTTTTGAGCATCGCATTGAGCGTTTATTTTCTCTTTTCGTTTGTTCTCTCTGCAGCGCTACAGCTCTGTGCTTTGGCGCCGTCAGAGTCGATTCATTTTGATTCAATTCAGAGCCTATTCAATTCAGAGTCTATTCAGAGTCTATTCAGAGCCGAGTCGATTCTATTCGGAGTCGAGTCCATTCGATTCTATTCGGAGTTGAGTCGATTCAATTCAGAGTCAATTCTATTTGATTCAATTCAGAGTCGATTAAATTCAGAGTCTATTCAGAGTCAATTCAATTCAGAGTCAATTCAGAGTCTATTCAGAGCCGAGTCGATTCAATTCAGAGTCGAGTCCATTCGATTCTTTTCGGAGTTGAGTCGATTCAATTCAGAGTCAATTCTATTCAATTCAATTCAGAGTCGATTCAATTCAGAGTCAATTCAATTCAGAGTCAATTCAATTCAGAGTCAATTCAGAGTCTATTCAGAGCCGAGTCGATTCAATTCAGAGTCGAGTCCATTCGATTCTATTCGGAGTTGAGTCGATTCAATTCAGAGTCAATTCTATTCAATTCAATTCAGAGTCTATTCAGAGTCTATTCAGAGTCGAGTCCATTCGATTCTATTCGGAGTCGAGTCCATTCGATTCTATTCGGAGTCGAGTCCATTCGATTCTATTCAGAGTCGAGTCCATTCAATTCTATTCGGCGTCAATTCCATTCGATTCAAATTCAATCGAGTCGACTCGGTTTCTCACTAGAGTTCAGTTGGAAATTTTTCTCGGTTTATTTATTACAAAATACCTGAGAGAACTGAAAGCGCTGCGCTGTTTGTGGAACTGATTTATCGCTCGCTCGGGCTGAGAGAGACGACCTCGGGGCCTTGAGGAGGACCGTGTCAGGAGGATGGATGGTGACGCAGTCCTTCACAGATTTAAAAAAAGAAAAAAAGAAAGAAAGAAAGAAAGAAAAAACACATCATTAATACAGAAATATCCAAAACTTCCACTAAAATGTGTGTGTTAGTGGGCGTGCAGTCAGGAATCAGCAAATACATTAATAACACACCTTTAGTGTTCTTTAGTGTTTGTCACATTTGTTTGGAGAAATCAGGAAAATATCGTGTACGTGATTCGCAGTGAACGGCGACGACGCCTTCAAACTCACCTGCGATTCTCCGTTTTCGATTTCAGCCTGTGAGAACGGTCTAATCCGGAGGTACACCTGCAAAAACTCTCTGTCCAAGCAGCTGGAGTCCTGCCCACAAACAAACAAACAAACAAAACAAACAAACAAACAAACAGTGATAAACATCCACACGACACGGACGACTACACCACAGCAAACAGTCCCAGGTGAGCACAGGTGAGATGATCCGAGAACTCACCTGAGCCTCTGCGATTTCAGTCAGATCGAAGCGGAGATCTCTCCTCAGGTCTTCTACCAGGATGGTTTCGGCCCTGGCGACCTTATCGTTAAAGCAGGACTCCATCATGGTGCTGAAATCAAAAAAAAAAAAGATAAAGATACACCTTAACATCACACCTGAGGTCACCTTAAAGTGACACCTGCACCTGTTATTACAGCAGAACTTCATAAAAATCTACTAATAACTCATTTACATGTTAGTAAGTCATTGTTTATGATAAGAGCCATGCCTAATTCTATTGCATGTGTCACTTCCGGTTTGTATTTCTGTTTATCTGAGCTACCTGTTTATGAAGTTGTTTAAGAAGTAACTCACCTGGATGACGGTTACACTCCTCCGACGCCAAAACTACAGCTTAGAACTCGCTAATTATTAACTTAACCAGCTAAAACAACAACTGAGAAACAGCTGTCATGGAAATATTAGCTAATTTTAAAAGGTTTTCTGCTTCATACCGTTGATTTCGTAGCTCTCTAATCCAACCGCCATGTATTTCCTTAAACCAAGACTGTCGCGCGCGGTCTTCTATTCAAATCCGACCAATCAGCGAAAAGAGAGCAGGAACGCAGGGGATGATGGGAATGCGTATTCTTTAGGATCACAACTGCGCATAATTTGCGCAATACAAAGCGCAACATTTGCGCAATGCTAAAGCAGAACATGGATAAATGTGTTTCTTTTTGTTATACTTTCTATTTTTTTTTTTTTTTCTATTGTATATATTATTTTAATATAATTTAGGTCGTAATTTGTGAATAATAAAGGTTTCTTATTAAACACAGAAGAAGGAAATGGGCCTCTTTAGCAAATGCATGCTAATATTTTAATATTTTTCCACACTTAAACATACATAAACTGTATTTTGTATATATTATAATATAATATTGTTGTATTTATTTTTATTCTATTTGAATCATATCATATTTAATCTGTTTTATGGTGCGTGGATTGTATATTCTGTGCTACATGCTACATGTAAGCAATTTACCTCACGCTTTCAATATGTCATGAAATACTGTGCAGATGATAAAGAAACTTAATTAAAATGATAATTACTCAGATAATAATATCATTTAAAACTGAATAAAAATAGACATTATGTCTGTCATCCACATGCACCCAACTATAATGGAGGCACAAATGAAATTGATTTATTTGCTTCTGATTTGTAAAATGTACAGAACTGAAAAGAAAAAGAAAACTGCAGCTATGCGGATGAATGTTTGTAAGTGTATTGGGAGATGGGACACATATTTCCCCTGATATTTCTGTAAAATTTAATGATAGATAAGTTTAAGTACTGAAAAATGCCATTACAATTAAAGGATCAATAACTGGTTTGGGTTTATGTAAGTGGAACTTGGAGGAATAGGTTTAAAAAGATAAAGCGGCTTTACAGAAATCAGATGGAGATTTAGATCCCTAATTCACAAGCCAGAGGTGACAGTGGTGAGGAAAAACTCTCTGAGACGACATGAGGAGTGCAACCAGACTGAAAAGTGACCCCATCCTCTTCTGGGTGATACCGGATAGTGCGATTATAAATTAAACAGCACTGAGTGTGTTCACAGGATGTGCAGAATGAGCAGATAAGAGTCCTGAGATGAGCACAAGACAGTCTTTATGATTACAGCAGCAACTCTTACAACTTCCAGGCGAGAGCATAAATTATAAAATTAACAAATCTGTGCTGTGTTCATAAGACGGTCTATTTAAAAACCCAAGAACTAACATATCCATGAGTCAAATATGAATTAAAGTAAATGAATAACAGAAGAAAGACCACACTGCAATTTCAAAGCAAAACAAACAAAAAAATCTTTATTCAAATATAATAAATAAATAAATGAAGCAAAAGAACTTAATCAAAATGGAATCAAGCAAGTTGGAATAATTACACTGAAAGGAAAAGTAAAAATACAAATTAAACAAAAATATCAGATAACAAAGTCTCAAATCTGCTCATAAATCAGCCGACATCCTCAAACCTGTCATCACTTCCTGATCATCATCATCATCATCATCATCATCATCATCGTCATACTGACAGTGAC
Source organism: Pangasianodon gigas (assembly GCA_022758105.1). NCBI lineage: Eukaryota > Metazoa > Chordata > Actinopteri > Siluriformes > Pangasiidae > Pangasianodon > Pangasianodon gigas. The sequence goes on along the minus strand of CM040463.1, from coordinate 1,030,191 downwards.
GAGACACATGATAACCGCTGACGCCACACACACACACACACACACACACACACCGAAATAAAGTAAAGAAAAATCAGAAGAATTAAATTCACAGACATCATTCAATCAAAAATCTAAAATATTTCTATAGAAATTTCAGTGCTTTAGTTGTGATGTGGCCAGCGGAAATGAAAATCGTCACTGTGCAGCCGAACACCATCATCAAGTCAAGAAACATCCAGAAAGCACATTAATAACTTTTCTGAATCCATCAGATTCTTGTTTCTCTGTCACGGGTCACTATTGGAATTTAATATTTCATCACCATTATAAACACATTCGCATAGAAATTTTCATAGAAATTAATATCAAAGAAATTGCCAGCAATTATCATCACTGTGCGTCTGATTTAAAGTGAATTGGATGTAATGAAGCCTGGTGTTATTTCTCTCTCAATGTCGATGTAATGGTGATGTTAATTTATTAATATTTTCTCTCTCTTTACACAGTAACAGAAAGCGTCTCGTCTTTAAAGTCACTCAGGATGTTTTTAGCTCCGCTTTGCCACGAGAGCAGACTCTCCATCGGCGTCTTTCCATCCTGAGAAACACAAAAATACACAGAAACAACAAATAGTTACACATTAGTTACAACACTGCAATCTAAAAAAAAAAAATAATTAAAGCAAGTGTAAAAAAAAAAATCCAAAATTCTGGAAATGGACTGAAATTGGGATTATATGTCAGGATGAAATGTCTACATGAAATACAATCATACTATTTAATATTGAATTGGAGCAAAAATCAATATTCATTAGAAAAATTTAAAAAAGTCCAGGACAAATTTCTGGGAAAGTATCAATTAGGACTTGGTTAAAAAAATGAATGACATTAAATCTGTTATAAAAAAATGGACAGAATACAACACAACTGTAATGCTAGCACTCTCAAAATCAGTGAGTGGGTAAAGAAGGGATTAGTCAGAGAAACAACCAAGATGTTAAGGGTAACACTCAGCACGATGCTACCACCACCATGCTTCAAAATGTGGATGGTGTTCTCAGGGTGTTTGTGTTTCCACCAGACGTAGCGCTTTGTGTCAAGGACAAAAAGCCCAGTTTTGGTCTCATCAGACCTGAGAACCTTTTCTCACATCTTTGCTGAGTTTTCAAATGGGATTTCATAATGTTTTTTTTTTTTTTAAATAATATCTTGTGGATTTTGGTTTTGGTTTTCATCTGAGCTGTGGATCTCTTCAGATCCTCCATCCTTCATTCGCCTCAGACTTTTGGCTGCTTCTCTGACTAATCCCCTCCTAAGCTGTCATCTTTTTGTAAACCGATATCTGTTGCATTTAAATAAAATACTTTGTGGTTTGAACGTTTAATGATTGCAGTCTCGTTTTCTGCCTGATTATCGCTCTGGATTACTGCTCTTCCCCTCTGCTTTATCTCCGACCTGCGTTTGGATGTGCTTCATGACATTTAGCAAGAATCTGTGTGTTACACTTGCGATGTGATGATGTAACGTGTCGTTTCTTTTCTCGCTCGTTCTGAATCATTACCAGCGTATTGTAACCACTGCGATATTATCTGCACTCACATTATTTTTGCACTTGATGTTAGCGCCGTACATCAGCAGCAGTTTGATCATCTTGAATCTGTTGATCCTCACTGCGTCATGCAATGGAGTGTCTCCCTCCTACACACACACACACACACACACACAGTCAGTTTTGATATTATGGGTATATTTTATATATGATTATGCTTCCTTTAACAGCAGCATTGTTCTGGAGGTCTTACTCTGTCTTTAGAGTTAATATCGGCTCCACAGTGGATCAGATGCTCTGCACACTCGTAGTGGCCCGTCCGAACTGCCACGTGCAGCGGAGTGCTGAGTAACTGAACACACACACACACACACACACACACACAGAGAAAGTAGCAGAGTGAGGATGTTGTATCTGTGAAGCTGTTGTTTGCACATGATTATGATTAGGATTAGAGAGAGGGGCGGAGTCAACAATTCGGAAGATTATGTGCTATGTAAACTACAAACATCTTTAAATATCTATTTAGTTTACATAATTATTATATTTATGCTGCAGTTGATTACATCAGAAGACAGAAGAATTACAATATTGGATCAAATTCAAATAATCAGTGCATATATATACATACATATATATATATATATATATATATATATATATATATATATATATATATATATATATATATATATATATATATATATATATATATATATACATCATCATATACACGTTACATCATCATATATATATATATATATATATATATATATATATATATATATATATATATATAAAACATAGAATACTTTTTAAAATGTATTTTAAAATCGTAGCCTATTTCAATCCTAATTCAACATTAATATTTAATTATTTTTTTTAAATTTTAATTAGCTGAGGAAATTAAACAAGATATATACAAACATATGGAGTATATTTTTCTTCTTTAGGAAATTTTGCTTATTTATAGATTTATTATATTTTTCTTTTTTTTCTTCATCATTTTTTGTCATTTTAACATTTACATTTCTGTGAGGAAGTTCTTACCTTGTCTCTGGTGTTCAGTTTTCCTCCTTCGTTAAGCAACAGCTCCAGTGCAGGAAGACTGCCTCCTCTACACGCCCAGTGTACTGCTGTCGCATCCAACTACACACACACACACACACACACACACACACACACACTTGTGTTAAGTACAGGTGTGATGTGATTGCATAGGAAATCTGAAATTGGTGACAGCACGTCCCCAAGTGTTTATATTCCTCCTACACCACAGCAGTTTACCAACGATTACCAGTTATTAATTTATTAAAGAATGACACGTCGCAGTTTTTATCCATTTATAGCTACAGCTCTATATGTCTATAGCGCTCTAGTCTCTGTTGTCACTTACAGGACCTCACCAGCTTCTCTTTTTTCTCTCTCTTGAGGTTAATAAGACAAAAAAATCGCAGCTTGTTACGCATGTTACCGAGAAACCGCAAAGAAGCGTAAACTCCTCTGTCCTGAAGATGTCGGAAAACATAAACTTACAGCTTTACCGTAATCAGTATATACAGTATTTATACTCTACCTTGTCTCTGTTCTCTATGGAAGCTCCGGCCTCGAGGAGTTTCTTCATGATGTCAATGTGACCTCGATAACATGCTTTATGCAGAGCAGAGCGCTTAAACTGTGAGATAGAAAGAGACAGAAAGAGAGATATCAGTGATATTTCACATGGTGTGTGTTATTTCTGTTACATTTTCTCATAGCAAAAGAGTTTAAAGGTTTTAAACGTACAGTTATAGCTCATATATACTGAATTTAATGTTTATAAATCACACAAGGTGCTTGTCTGAGTTACACACATTTGAGAAACACACACACACATTCACAAAACACACTTTCTTGTACATTTCTTGCAACTCTACTATGAATACACTTTATAATAAAAATTATACAGACAGATAAACACATGGATACACAGACAGGTATACAGATATAATTTATTATCTAATTTATTATCTTTCTTATGAGTCATTTTTAAGGTAGTAATTTTAATTAGATTTGTTTATTTCACGCAAATGAACATTTTCTGATTTAAATTTGATTCAATATAATTTTTAAAAAATATTTTCAGTATTGAACAGAGTAGCGTTGTTTCTCTCCCAGCATTAAACCATCTACTTTGCTTAATATTAAAGGACGCAAATCGCAAATACTCATAATGTTCATCAAATAAATAAAAAAAAACATAAATATTGTAAAAAAAAATAAATAAACATAAATATAACACCTTTTGTACACATTAATATAGAGCTGAATGTGCTTTAGAAAGAAAAAAAGAAATGGAAAAAAAGAAAATTATATGTAATGAATGAAAAATATAAATATATTCTATTATTATTTTATTTAACTATTATAATAGAAATAAATATGCATTTAAGTGAAAATATTAATAATATATTGGGTAAAGCAGGAATTTTTAAATTTTTTTTTTTATTTTAATTAAGTACCAAATACAAATTTAAATAGTTTTATATTTAATACATATTTAAATATATTTAATTCTGTAGTAAATATTTTATTTTAATCTAACCGTAATTTTAATAAATAAAAGTATAGAAGTTTTTATTGATGCAGTAACTTTTTATTTCCTTTTTGTATTAGTTCAAACATTGGCAAGGTATGAAGCAATGTATAATCAATATACTGTAGGAGCCAATCAGAATTCAATATGCAAATGAAATGCAAATGAAGGCTACCATTTCAGCAGAGAAGAGGGTGGAGTGTGTAAAGTTGGGAGTGTTCATAATTTGCATATTCATAGACCCTGACATCTCCAGAGTGACACTGCAGGTGTTTCTGTACGTTCCTATGTTTAATGATATATTTTGTGGAATTGTGATGAAATAAAATTTTGTGTGTGTGTGTGTGTGTGTGTGTGTGTGTGTGTATGAGACACTCACATGATCAGAAGTGTTCGGATCTCCACCATCAGAGAGAAACTTCTCCACCACGGCCAGTTTATTTTCTGTTGCAGCTGTTAAAAATGTTGATTCGTCCACTATTTCAGGCTATAAAACACACACACACACACACACACACACACACACACAAAATCAAACACACAGATAGTTTTATTAGTGATAATGAAAATAATATTTCTATATCCTTTCTATTTTGTCTCTAACACGCTGCTTTATTTTAAAATTAATTCAGTTTTTTCAAATGTTTCTCTCATTTTTGTTCTCTCTCTCTCTCTCTCTCTCTGTCCATCTGTCTGTCTCACCAGGATCTCGGGTTCAGGTTGCTTCTGATGTATTTGTCTCTTCCTCTCTTTCCTCCTCTGTCTGAGCTGCAGGATGTTGTACAGATCATCAATTGTCTCTAACTTCAGATGTCCCGATATGTCCACCTGAAAGACAGAGAGAGAGAGAGAGAGAGAGAGAGAGAGAGAGAGAGACGAAAACAGAGAGAGAGAGAGAGAGAGACAGAGAGAGAGAGAGAGAAAGAGAGATGAATATGACAGGTGATTAATAATGATAATCAACAATCAGTGAAAGTGTGTGTGTGTGTGTGTGTGTGTGTGGAGTGTGTGTGTGTGTGTGTGGAGTGTGTGTATACACCTACATTGAGTTTATGGTTGTGTTGTGTGTCCTGTGTGTTGTCACTCAGGAGTGTGTGTGTGTGCGTGTGTGGGGAGTGTGGGAATATATGTGAGACTGTGTGTGTGTGTGTGTGTGTGTATATATACACCTACATTGAGTTTGAGGTTGTGTTGTGTGTTCTGTGTGTTGTCACTCAGGAGTGTGTGTGTGTGGATTTGTGTGAGTGTGTGTGTGAGTGTGTGTGAGTGTGTGTATACACCTACATTGAGTTTGAGGTTGTTTTGTGTGTCTTGTGTGTTGTCACTCAGGAGTGTGTGTGTGTGTGTCCCGTCCTGTTTCTCGCGGGTGATGGCAGACTCGTACTCGCCAACCTCCACACACACATGTCCCGCCTCCTTCTCCTCACTGCTCCTCCCCGTCACCTGCGATTGGACCACACACCTGTCAATCACCTGGATACGGCATGTCTAATACACCACGCATGCAGGAACAGATGTTTCTCTCTCTCTCTATCTCTCCCACTCTCTCCCTCTTTTTCCTCACACACACACACACACACACACTGTGTGTTTATAGACACATATAATGTATTCATGTTTTATTTGTGTGTGTGTGTGTGTGTGTGCGCGCGAGCAGTTGCTCTTTTTGAAGCGTGACTGATCTGACTTAATCACCATGCGAATTTTAGTAAGAGCATATGGCACACACACTCACACACACATCCTCAAGCACCCATTTGCAGTAAGTCTCTGTGTGTGTATCAGTAACAAGAAGCAAGTATAAATATGTGTGTGTGTGCGCGCGCGTGTGTGTGCGCGCACGTGTGTGTGTGTGTGTGTATAGAGTTTCTTCAGTATAGTTAATCTATTTTAGCTTATATTAGCTCATAGCGTTGTTAGATAACATCAGCTAACATTTTATGCTAGATTAGTGTGCATGATTTAAGCTTTTAGCATCATTAACTCTACATTAACTCTACATTAACTCTATATTAACTCTACATTAAGTCTATATTAACTCTATATTAAGCCTCCATTAAGTCTACATGAACTCCAGATTAAATCTATATTAACTCTACATTAAGTCTACATTAACTCTACATTAAGACTACATTAACTCTACATTAAGGCTACATTAACACTACACTAACTCTACATTAAGTCTACATTAAGGCTACATTAACTCTACATTAAGGCTACATTAACACTACACTAACTCTACATTAAGTCTACATTAACTCTACATTAAGGCTACATTAACTCTACATTAAGGCTACATTAACTCTACATTAAGGCTACATTAACTCTACATTAAGGCTACATTAACACTACACTAACTCTACATTAAGTCTACATTAAGGCTACATTAAGTCTACATTAACTCTACATTAAGGCTACATTAACTCTACATTAAGGCTACATTAACACTACACTAACTCTACATTAAGTCTACATTAAGGCTACATTAAGTCTACATTAACTCTACACTACACTAACTCTACAGTAACTCTCCATAAACTCTACATTAAGGCTACATTAACTCTACATTAAGGCTACATTAACACTACACTAACTCTACATTAAGTCTACATTAAGGCTACATTAAGTCTACATTAACTCTACACTACACTAACTCTACAGTAACTCTCCATAAACTCTACATTAATGTAACTGTCCAAGCCTGTATCATGCAATCTGGTCGCAAAATTCAAATAAAAATAAATTTATTTATTTATTGAATCATCATCTTCTATACTCTTATTGTGAAAAAGTAATGCTTAAACTTTATCAGATTTAATTATCACAAAATATGAATAATAATTAGAATAATCATTATTAATGATTTACATAATTGCAGTGATCATATTTAAAATAGGATGTACTTATCTCACATATAATAAACTTATAGCATAAATTTCTTACCAAATCTGCAACACGTAGCAATCCCATTCCTGTTCTCTGTCCTTTATTATCTTCTTTCTTTCTTTCTTTCTGTCTTTCTTTCTTGCTCTCCTTCTGTCTCACTCTCTTTCCTTCTGTCTTTCTCTCAGCACTGATATCTGTGAATGAATATCTGATCTCCGTCTCTCGTGTCCAGTCCCAAAGCGTCTCTGCTCTGCAAAGCTCTGTGGATTTCCTTTCTGTCATCCCTCATATATATATATACACACACACACACACACACACACTCCCTCACTCACACACACACACACACACACACACACACACACTGAAAAGGAACGTGACAATATAAGACAGTGACATCATCCCTGACCTCGGACCATTCATCATCACTGCTCATCATTATGTGATGTCACCGCATCGGTGTCTCTGAAAAGCACATTCCAACAACTCGAGACACCTCGAAACAATTCCAGCCATGCCACACACACACACACACACACACACACCTGACACCGGAGTTTACTAACCCTGTCTATGCTCAAAGAAGGGCAACATGAAAGAAGTCTCCAGTGTCAGAGGTTGTAAAGCTGTAAATTTAAGTTTCCTGACATCTTCAGGACAGTGGAGTTTTTTTTTTTTGTCTTATTAACTTCAAGAAAGAGAGGCTGGCGGCATTCTACAACGTGAAATGTAACTATAAATGAATAAAAACTACAACATGACATTCTTTAATACAAATTGTACACAAGTTGTTGTGGTAGAAGAAGAATTAAACACCTGGAGACAGTAACTCCGCTTTCATGTTGCCCTTCTTTGAGCATAGAAAGGGTTACTAAACTCTGGTGGCAGGTGTGTGTGTGTGTGTGTGTGTGTGTGTGTGTGTTAGAACCCTTAATTCCTCGCCTCTCATGTATTCAGCACTTCCTGAATCACTGCTACCTTTTTATTTATTAAAAAAGACATCATACTTTTTATCTGTTTATAATTATACAAAATTAGTTCCTGTTGTTGTTTACGTTATAGCAGCTATAAACACTCGTTCCCTCACCAGCCTCTCTTTATTCTCTCTCTTCAAGTTAATAAGAGAAAAAAACGCAGCTTGTTACGCATGTTACCAAGAAACAGCAAAGAAGCGTAAACTCCTCTGTCCTGAAGATGTCGGAAAACTTTCGGAAAAGTTACAGCTTTACCTCTGACTGTTACAAAGCGCTGACACTGGAGACTCCTTCTATAAATGTCACATAAACATCTCATTACCCTGGAGAAAACTTCACCGTATTAACAAATTTTTTTAATCTGTTTATGTGGAGCGTCTGCTGTACACGTCCCTGTGAATGAGCTGTTACTATAGAAACGATAACGTATTAGAACGAGTGTATTTATATAAAACTGCGCTACTGTCAGAGCTGCTGTTCTAGAAAATTAATCAACACCTTCTGACCAATCAGAACCCAGACCTCTGGTGTAAAAGTGTGTATTTCCGACTGTTTATAACTACTATAATGTAAGTGAGAATAGCAGCCATTTTGTCTCCTGGAAGTTCCACAACATTAAATGTAACTATAAATGGATAAAAAATATGATCTGATTGGTAGGCGTGTGGAGTGTGTCCATAAGTAGCTAAGAATTGGCAGGGAAATAGTCCTCGTATCATTTTACACACTAAAATAAAATATAAAGAAGTTTAAACATTACACTAGCTTAAATCATGCGCAAGCAAATCCCGTACATCTGTGTGTCACGGTGATGTCATCGAGTCCTGTAAATGTGAGCTATATTTACGGTTCGAGGTGACAGTGAGACGACACACACACATACACACTAACACACACACACAGAAGACAGAAGGCAGAACACTGACCACAATCTCCTCAGGAATGAACAGCTACAGCTTCATTTCCACACACACTTACACACACACACACTCACACACACACACACACACCTTCACAGTCATTTCTCGCTTTCAATGCAACAAAAAGTCCTGTGTTTAATCAAGCCTCACAGTGTAAAATTAACACGTACGGTGTTGAATCCTAGCTCAATTCAACATGCCATATGCTAGTTACACTGTTTAGCTAGCAACAGTTAGCAATTCCTAGCTAATTGATGTAACTAGCGTATACAATCAATACTGTAAATAATCTCTTGATCTACTTGCTCTATGTTCCTGATAACGTAGCATTAGCATTACGTCATCACACACTCATTAGCTAGCTACAATCTAAATGATGGAGATATATGATTAACTTATTGGCTAATCACCTGACTAGCGGCTAGCATGTAAAAGAGAAACAAAAAAAGGTGTTAAACCTGATGTATGCTCATATGCAGTGCATTATGGGTAACACACACACACACAAGCACATTTCCGTACTCACAGATAATAACATAAAAACAGTTTTTGTGTTTTAGAGCCTTAAAATAGCCGGTGTTCTAATAAAAACACTAAAGTGTGGTGTTTAACAGGAATTGCGGTATTACTTCCTGGTGTTAAATGAACACGGTATGTGTTTTAAAAATAGACCTCTAGTGTTGAAACTCTTATGAACTCATGTTGCACTTAATATACACTTAGCCTACAATGCTGATTGTGTTGAAGAAACACCAGTAGTACTGAATTAATGCTAAGTAGTTCAACGTTTACAGTGTTTAATTCAGTACTATCAGTATTTATTCAACACAATCAGCACTGTATAAGTTCACTGTGGGCCTTCATACAAACCCTAAGCATTAACTCTGTATTATTGGTGTTTATTCAATACAATCAGCACTGTAAGTGTTAAATCAGCACTGTGTAAGTTCACTGTAGGCCTTCATACAAATACTACTCAGTATTATTGGTGTTTATTCAACACAGTGAACACTGCAAGTGTTTTGAAAGAAGATGTACAGTGTTTAAACTCTTTTGCCTTGAAATTATCTCATACAATGCTGAATTAACACATAAATTGCTTAATAAAACTATATTAAATAATCGTTTGGAATAAACACCAATAGTAAGGAATTCATTCTTAGTGTTTGAATGAAAGCCCACAGTGTTTAATTCAGTACTATCGGTGTTTATTCAACACAATCAGCTCTGTAAGTGTTAATTCAGCACTGTATAAGTTCACTGTGGGCCTTCATACAAACACTAAGCATTAACTCAGTATTACTGGTGTTTATTCAACACAGTGAACACTGCAAGTGCTTTGAAAGAAGATGTACAGTGTTTAAACTCTTTTGCCTTGAAATGAACTCATAATGAACAATGCCTAATTAGCACTTAAATTGCTTAATAAAAATATATTAAATAACTGTTTTGAATAAACACCAATAGTAAGGAATTCATTCTTAGTGTTTGAATGAAAGCCCACTGTGTTTAATTCAGTACTATCTGTGTTTATTCAACACAATCAGCACTGTAAGTGTTAAATCAGCACTGTAGAAGTTCACTGTGGGCCTTCATACAAACACTAAGCATTAACTCAGTATTATTGGTGTTTATTCAACACAATGAACACTGCAAGTGTTTTGAAAGAAGATGTACAGTGTTTAAACTCTTTTGCCTTGAAATGAACTCATACGATGCTGAATTAACACTTAAATTGCTTAATAAAAATATATTAAATAATCATTTGGAATAAACACCAATAGTAAGGAATTCATTCTTAGTGTTTGAATGAAAGCCCACAGTGTTTAATTCAGTACTATCGGTGTTTATTCAACACAATCAGCTCTGTAAGTGTTAATTCAGCACTGTATAAGTTCACTGTGGGCCTTCATACAAACACTAAGCATTAACTCAGTATTACTGGTGTTTATTCAACACAATGAACACTGCCAGTGCTTTGAAAGAAGATGTACAGTGTTTAAACTCTTTTGCCTTGAAATGAACTCATAATGAGCAATGCCTAATTAACACTTAAATTGCTTAATAAAACTATATTAAATAATCATTTGGAATAAACACCAATAGTAAGGAATTCATTCTTAGTGTTTGAATGAAAGCCCACAGTGTTTAATTCAGTACTATCGGTGTTTATTCAACACATTAGCATTGTAAGTGTTAATTCAGCACTGTATGAGTTCACTGTAATTGTTTTAGTGAAGATCTACAGTGTTTAAACTCTTACCATACCATGCGGAATTAACACTTCCAATGCTGATTACGTTGAATAAATACCGATGGTACTGAATTAAGTGTGTGAATGAATGCTTACAGTGTTGAATTAACACTCCAGCTGGACATAAACCTTGTTTCACTTCAACACTACATGTACTGAGTATTGTAAATGTTTATTTAACACTAGGTGAATTCAAAGTGATCACCACATTAAACACTGTAAACGTTAATTCACACTGAGCGAAACCTAAATTTGATCAAGATATGAGATTATGTCATGCTATTTGACGCAAATCAACACTGTAAGAGTTAATAATTCAAGACTCTTGGTGTTCAAGACTAAGACTTTAAGAGTCAAGGCAAAGTTCAACACTATACTCAACAGTAATTTATTACAGATGTAAATTCAGAGAAGTGTTAGTTCACCACTGAGCTAATTAAATACAAGGTTGTTAATTCATCACTAAAGGACTATTCAGCATGGTAGGTGTGAATTCAGAGAGGTGTTTAATCCACACTGTAGGTGTCAGTGTTAATTCAACACCGGGATTCGTTAAACAGGTTTCTTGCTAGAGTGTTATAGTGTTTAACTCGAACTAGACGTGAATGAATATGTTCCATTAAAGACCTTGAGCAAATTCCCAATCAGTGTATAAATCCAGCTGGACACAAACAAACACTATAGGTGTTAATTATTAGTGTTACTAGAAATCAGTGTTATGGGTGTTTATCTATTTAACACCATGTATGTGCTAAGTAAACACTGTATTACAGTTTATCAATAAAGCAGTATTTATTTTGGTTCGATTTGAAATGAGTGTTATACATGTTTATGTATTCAACACCATGTGTGTGTTAATTAAACACTGTATTAAAGCTCCACAATAATGAAGTGTTTATTTCAATACGGCAAGAAGTGTTACGAATGTTTAAACACTGTGTGTGTGCTAATTAAACACTGTATAATGCAGTGTTTATTTCAGTCCAACAATAAAATGGATGTTTACAGGTGTTTATTTATTTGATTATTATTTAAACACTGTATAACGGCTCCTCAATAATGCAGTGTTTATTCTAGTCCAACTACAAATAAGTGTTATGAATGTTTATTTATTCAACCCCATACGTGTTTTCTAATTAAACACTATATTACAGGTCCCCAGTAATGGAGTCTTTAATTCAGTCTAAATAGAAGTATGTGTTATGGGTGTTTATTTAATCAACACCAGGTGTGTGTTAATTAAAACACTGTATTACAGCTTCTCAATAACGCAGTGTTTATTTCAATCTATCTAGAAATAAGTGTTATAGGTGTTTATTTTTTCAACACTGTGTGTGTATGTGTGCTAATTAAACACTGAATTACAGCTCCTCAATAACACAGTGTTTATTTCAATCGAAATCAATAGAAATAAGTATTATGGGTATTTATTTATTCAACACTGTGTGTGTGTTAAACACTGTATTACAGCTCCTCAATAATGTAGTGTTTATTTCAATTAAAATCAATAAAAATAAGTGTTATGGGTATTTATTTATTCAACACTGTGTGCGCTAATTAAACACTGTATTACAGTTCCTCAATAACGTAGTGTTTATTTCAATTAAAATCAATAGATATAAGTGTTATGGGTGTTTGTTTATTTACTCAACACCATGTGTGTAAGTGTGCTAATTAAACACTGTATTAGAGCTCCTCTATAACGTAGTGTTTATTTCAGCTCCTCAATACTGCAGTGTTTATTTCAATTGAAATCAATAGAAATAAGTGTTATGGGTGTTTATTTATTCAACACCGTGTGTGTGCACTAATTAAACACTGCATTACAGTTCCTCTATAACAGTGTTTATTTCAATCCATCTAGAAACAAGTGTTATGAGTGTTTATTTATTCAACACCATGTGTGTATGTGTGCTAATTAAACACTCTATTACAGTTCCTCAATAACGCAGTGTTTATTTCAATCAAAATCAATAGAAATAAGTGTTATAGGTGTTTATTTATTCGACAACGTATGTATATGTGTGCTAATTAAACACTGTATTACAGCTCCTCAATAACACAGTGTTTATTTAAATCGAAATCAATAGAAATAAGTGTTATGGGTGTTTATTACTGCTCCTCAGTAATGTAGTGTTTAGTTCGGTCAGACTTCAAAGTGTTACAGGTGTTTATTTATTTAATTATTAATTAAACACTAATGAATCCTGTTTGGCCATTTCAGATAATTATGTTTTTAATGTGTAAAGTAAATGAAAAGAGTGATGAGGTGTGTAACCGCGGTGTTGGTGTATTAAGGTGTTAGGCGGGTGTTTAGGCATTAGCCACTGAGCTTGTTTAGCTTATAAATAGCAGTGTGAATCCCGCAGTGGCTCTTAAACTCGGCTGGCTTTAATGAAGTGTGTGTTCAGCGGTGACTGATAGAGCTGTGTTAATGGCTGTCTGGCAAAAAAGTAAAATGCAGCTACTCTGTGTGTGTGTGTGTGTGTGTGTGTGTGTGTGTGTGTGTGCATGTGTGTGTTACATATAGTCTACGTTACAGATAACACAGCTTTAGCTTTACTTCATCACACACTCTTTAGCAAGCTACAACATAAACAAAAAAGTACCTTGCTGGCTAATCAACTGATAAGCAGCTAGCATACAAAAAAGAGCAAATACAACGGTCTTAAATCTGAAGTAAAGTATTTTAGCAAATACTAAACCTATTCTATCGCTAAGGTTGTGTATTTTTTTGTTGTTTGGTTGAACATTTTTGTTATTCGCATGTTCTGTAATAAAATAAATACACACTAGTAGTAAGTAATTTTGATTAGCTTTTATTTTATAGCTATATTTATCTGAAGTGTAGCTAGCTAATTACATTTTTTAAGCTAGTGTTTGTGTAAAAACACGACTAAATGTAAATTCACGCACCGCCATTTTGTTTATTTGTTACGGCTTGATGGACAGCTGTCAACTAGCACATTTTATTCAGTTGTTTTCATTTATTTGATATAAATATGATATAAACATTTATAAGAAAGCAGACGTGAGTTATGGTGTCTAGAATAAAACCTCTTTATCTTACACTTTATACTTCATATAGACACTTAAACATTATCTAACAGACATATGTGCAGTCATTGTCAGTGTTAGAGAAGCGTGTGTGTGTGTGTGTGTGTGTGTGTGTGTGTGTGTGTGGCAGCTGAAGTTATTATTTATGGCTGTGATGATGATTATTATCAAAGCGAGACAGAAGCTCAGCACCAGACCAGAATAAATTTAGACTTTAGAATAACACACACACACACACACACACACACACACACACACACACACACTGCTACAGAAATATTTATTGTTACTACACTAATAAATAGTTTACACTTCACAGCCCACGTTCTGTGTATTAAATTTTTTACATGGTGTCCTTTTTATCCGTTTATAGTTACATTTAATGTTCATTGAAACAAGTTAGTGCCTGTTGTCGCTTACGTTATAGCAGCTATAAACACTCGTTCCCTCACCAGCCTCTCTTTATTCTCTCTCTCTTAATGTTAAATCCTCTGTCCTGAAGATGTCAGAAAACTTAAAGTTACAGCTTTACCTCTGACTGTTACAAAGCACTGACACTGGAGACTCCTTCCATAAATGTTACATAAACATCTCCTTACCCTGGAGAAAACTTCACCGAATCATTGATGTTTTTTAAAATCTTTTTTATGTGGAGTGTCCATTGTACGAATCCCTGTGAATGAGCTGTTGCTATAGAAACGAACGAGCGCATTAATATAAACCTGCGCTACTGTCAGAGCTGCTGTTAGAGAGAATTAATCAACACCTTCTGACCAATCAGGATCCAGAATTCAACAGCGCAGGTTATAACTCTCTATATCACTCTGTCTAAGCACAGATCTGTTTCTGTTTGTGAGTTGATAGAATAGAAGTTGTTCTGTGATAAAAAAAAAAAAGCTATATATTGTTACCTCATAGCTTATCAAGCTAGCTTGATACTGAAAGCCCTGTCACATCTGCACTTTACACGCGAAATTAGCATCATTTCAATGGAATTAGCTGCAGTTGCAGACATCATTAGCTTGCGAAGAGTAAACCGTAGTTGAGTTGTGTTTAGCAGGAGAAAAAAAGCTACTGGGTGAAGACGCAAATGCCACATGAGCAGCAATAAAAGGTCCATTTTCAGTTTAAAAGCCGTCCAATGAGACACAGAGGTGAGATGGATGTACTTACGAAGGCAGCTGATCCAGAATGGAATGCAAATTACATGTGTGTGTGTGTGTGTGTTTGTATACAATGTGTTAGGATGTCAAATCTTTATGATGGACATGTGATCTTCATTCCTGAAATGTAAACAGAAAAAGCTATAACATTTGTTTTGTTTCATGCAGCCAGCCAATCAGAAGAGCTGGAGACTGAGGGAGGATCAAAACACAGACACAGACACACACACACACACACACACACACACACACACAGAGTTCCTGATACGGACATTTGGACTCCAGGCTGTTTTTATGGTTCTCTGCTGAGGTATGTAACACATGTGCACACATAAAAGCACACACACTGAGGAACAGGTGGAAACACACACACACACACACACACACATTTTTATTGGCTCACATTCTGATAGATGGAAGCAGGTAAACATATAGTGAGTCACGTGTAAACAAAAATAAATAAATAAATAACCATTATAACAGTGTGAAATTTAGACACACTTACCAGAAATAATTTGTTTATTCAGTATATACATTACATAAATACACTATATGGCCAAAAGTATGTGCACCCCTGATCATCACACCCACATGTGTTTCTTCTCCAAACTGTTACCACAAAGCAGGAAGCACACAATTGTATAGAATGTCTCTGTGTGCTGTAGCATTACAGTTTCCCTTCACTGGAACTAAGAGACTCAAACCTGTTCCAGCATGACAATGCCCCTGTGCACAAAGCGAGCTCCATGAAGACATGGTGTGTGAAGGTTGGAGTGGAAGAACTCGAGTGTCCTGCACAGAGCCCTGACCTCAACCCCACTGAA
>CM040463.1:979387-991521 GCA_022758105.1 Pangasianodon gigas | reverse complement strand
TTGCAGAAGCAGCCACAGTTCTTCTGGAGACTTTGACTGTCGACTCGCTTCTTATTTCTGCAGCGAAACCCAGCAGCCTTCATTATGTTTTTATCTGAAAAGTGTCTCTTATGGAATCTGCTGCTTTCTTTACTGACATACAAACATTTTTCTGGAACATTTCATTTTGTGCTGGAAAACTAATGTTTGGAATCGAAAAGGTTTTTGTTTTTGTACTGAAATCTTTTTGTAGTGACTCCATAATGTAGAAGTCATAAAATACAAATCTATAACAAAGTTTGTACTAAAAAAAATAGACTTTTGCACAGTACTGTATGTAACACTTACATTTTTTATTTGTAATTAATTTTGCAGACTATATTGATTTCCCCCTCATTGATTTCCAGTATTATGGGATGTTTTGTGTAGATTCCTGACATACACAACTATATGGTCAAAAGTATGTGCACCCCTGACCATCACACCCATATGTGCTTGTTGAACGTTTCATTCCAGATTTATTCCCCTGTGTTTGCTGTTATAATAAGCTCCACTCTTCTGGGAAGCTTTCCACTAGATGTTGGAGCGTGGCTGTGGGGATTTGTGTTCATTCAGCTACAAGAGCATTAGTGAGGTCAGGCGCTGATGTTGAGATGTTGAGGAGGTCTGGGGTGCAGTCGGTGTTCCAGTTCATCCCAAAGGTGTTCAGTGGGGTTGAGGTCAGGACTCTGTGCAGGACACTCGAGTTCTTCCACTCCAACCTTCACACACCATGTCTTCATGGAGCTCGCTTTGTGCACAGGGGCATTGTCATGCTGGAACAGGTTTGAGTCTCTTAGTTCCAGTGAAGGGAAACTGTAAAGCTACAGCACACAGAGACATTCTGTACAAGTGTGTACTTCCTGCTTTGTGGTAACAGTTTGGAGAAGAGCCACATATGGGTGAGACGGTCAGGGGTGCACATACTTTTGGCTGTATAGTGTATAATGGTAATTAAGTTAATTTCAGTTCCAGGTTGTAACACTACAAAAGGTTGTGTTATGCTCACATACTGTACATTATTTAATGTAAGCAAAACAGCAAGTCTCCAGACTTATAAAATTAAGCCTTGGCAGGAAGTTAAAATTCTAAATTTACAAATATGGTGAATTATTTGTTTTGTGTTATATCAACAAATGATGAGCTAAAATTCTTCCTCATTAGTTCCTCTTAAACTCATGAAGTTTCTCCTCTGTGAGATGAACCTCACACTGATGACCAGCAGGTGGAGACAAAGACTTTCTTTTAAAATAAAGGCGCCTGTATCTGTCTAAAGAATCTTTACTGACATCTCTATTTAACCTTCTATGGACTTGTGACATTATCATTTTTTATAATCCAATTTATCCAGTCCAGACGTTCTGGTCAAAGGTCACCATGATAAACATATTTTAAAGTACTTAAATACCATAAAGTCAATTTGTAAAAATAATGTCTGCTCCTTTAAGATTTTTGAGATAAATAAAATGAATTCCGTGTGGAATAATGAAAGCCTACTGCTTCTAAACTGATTAAAAAACAACGTGTCATGCGTAAATGACATAACAGTTAGGGACTGTTTGCTCACCATCCAGTTTAATAGGAACACCTTTACACCTGATCAGTTACTCAGTGTGAACTCAGTGTGGTCTTCTGCTGTTGTAGCTCATACGCCTCAAGGTTGGATGTTTTGTGCATGCTGAGATGCTTTTCAGCTCACCACGGTTGTAAAGAGTGATTATATGAGTTGCTATATCCTTCCTGGCAGCTCAGACCAGTCTGGCCATTCTCCTCTGATCTCTCTCATCAGCGAGGCATTTCCACCCACAGAACTGTTACTCACTCTGTGTTTTTTGTTTTTCGCAATATCCTGTGTAAACTCTAGCGACTGTGTGAAAATCCCAGCAGGAGATCAGCAGTTTCTGAAATACTCAAACCAACATCCATGCCTCGGTTAAAGTCACAGAGATCACACTTCTTCTTCATTCTGATGTTTGATGTGAACATTAACTGAAGCTCTTGACCTGCATGATTTTATACATTGCACTGCTGCCACATGATTGGCTGATTAGATAACTGCATGAATGTGCAGGTGTACAGGGGTTCCTATTAAAGTGGACGGTGAGTGTATATGAAGTGTATGTTAGAGTAATGTTAGTGTTACACTGAACAGAACTGATTTAGACATTTTTAAGTTTTATGATTAAGTAAAATGAGTAAGTTTTATGGAAGGAGAAAAGGACAAAATTGTGTGCTGTAATGATTTATTTTTTAAAAATAGTTTTAAACTCTAAAAACTCTAAAACTCTTTAAACTCTAAAACCAAAACTAAAAATACATTTAGTTTTGGTTTTAGAGTTTTAGTCTAGACTCTGGACAGTTTGGTCTAAAGCTCTTGAAATATGTGTTCAATCAACAAACCAATGAATGAATCAATCAATCAGTCAATGAATCAGATAACCAATTAATCAACCAACCAATTAATCAATCAACAAATAAACAAATCAACCAATCAACCAATTAATCAACCACCCAATTAATCAATCAACAAATCAACCAATCAATCAGTCAATCAATCAATCAATCAATTAATCAATCAATTAGATAACCAAGAAAGCACTTTTCTAACACCCAAAGTTGCACTATAAAGTACATAAGTATAAATAACTTAAATAAAAACACTATTATAAAACATAAAAAGTGGCAAAGTGGTTTCACTATTAAACTTTAATTGATTATTAAGTATATTTTTATTTCTTTGAGAAAAATTTAAGAGTTGAAAATGAACACAGAATGAATTTGACAGAGTGTTGTAATATATTTTTCATAAAAACTAGTAAAAATAGGCCCTGTTTGGTCAAAAATGTTACTCTTACAGTCGTTTGTCTTGTATAAATGACTTTTTCCTAGGTCAAAGGTCAAAGGTTTTACAGTCTGTCACAATCAAACTTACAAATCTATGTCATGTGTGTATGAATTATAATTACATTCATCTTCTGCTGATATTTTTGTATAATGTGGTTAATAGAGAGTTAAGAGTGTACATCATTAATCTCTGTATAACTCTGAGAACCTCTCATCCCTTTACTGAACCTCTGCATCATTACACCCACAGAAGGGTGTTATAAACATGTCATAACAGTCAGTGTGTAAGTGATATAACACTAGTCACTAGTCAGGTCACACTTCCTGTTAATGATCCGTCTCGTAAGCTTACATCACCTGCTAATGGAGTTTAATGGAGTTCATCGCGTGTTTTATGACTCTTTCATTAAAAACACTGTTTTATTTGATTAATTTGATGAGCTGTAGAATGGTGTTGCGTGTGTGTGTGTGTGTGTGTGTGTGTGTGTGAGTGTGTGTGTGTGTGTGTGTGTGTGAGTGTGTGCGGAAATAGAAGCGATGATCTAATTCTATAAGTAGCTGTCAGTGAGGTGATTAAATATCAGCAGTTTGGAGAACCTCAGCACTCTTCTTGGGTTCTTCATGGGTTCTTTAGGTAGTTAAAGGTTCTTAGCATAGAACCCATACTGATAGAGAACCCCTCTGTTCTAAGGTTCTACATAACACATTTAACTTAACATTTATATTAAATTTAAGATTAAAACCTCAGAGCTGCAACATTAACATTTATATGATATAGATTTATACTATAGAAGACTTTTCTTATTTTTTTAATTTATAGATCAGAAAAACATTAAAACACTTTTCCACATCTACTGTAAATAAACACATCCATAATATATTTCTATACACTATAATATAACACAATTTTAAAGCTTAATATATATAGTTTTTTCTTTATTTATTGACATTTATAGAGTTCTCCAATTTATAGTATGTACATATACACATAGAATTTCATACTTAATATATTTACATATATAGTAGAACTTTAGACTTTAGAGATTTACCTAAAGATAATTTATATTATTTGCCTAAATATAATTTTATATTTCATATTTACATTTTATAGAGCTTAACCTTTTATATGTTTACATATGTAGAATTTCATACTTGAGAGATGTATTCACATTTATGGTGTTTATACTTTGTATGTGTTCATATATAGAATTTCATTCTTTATATGCTATTTACATACACTCACTGAGCACTTTATTAGGAACACCTGAACACCTACACATTCATGCAATTATCTAATCAGCCAATCAGATCAAGAGCTTCAGTTAATGTTCACATCAAACATCAGAATGAAGAAAAAGTGTGATCTCTGTGACTTTGACCGTGGCATGGCATGGTATTTCTATAACTGCTGATCTCCTGGGATTTTCACACACAACAGTCTCTAGAGTTTACTCAGAATGGTGCAAAAAACAAAAAACATCCAGTGAGCAGAAGTTCTGTGGACAGAAACACCTTGTTGATGTTGAGGTCAGTGGAGAATGGCCAGACTGGTTCGAGCTGGCAGAAAGGCTACAGTAACTCAGATAACCACTTTGTACAACTGTGGTGAGCAGAAAAGCATCTCAGAATGCACAACATGCCGAACCTTGAGGCGGATGAGCTTCAGGAGCAGAAGACCACGTCGGGTTCCCCTTCTGTCAGCTGAGAACTGAAAGCTGAGGCTCCGCTGAGGCTCACCAACACTGGACAGGTGAAGACTGGAGAAACGTAGACTGGTCTGATGAATGTGGATTTTTGCTGAGGAACACAGATGTAGGGTCAGAATTTGGCACCACCAGCATGAATCCATGGAAGGGTGTTATAAACATGTCATAACAGTCAGTGTGTAAGTGATATAACACTAGTCACTAGTCAGGTCACACTTCCTGTTAATGATCCGTCTCATAAGCTTACATCACCTGCTAATGGAGTTTAATTATCACGTGTTTTATGACTCTTTCATTAAAAACAGTTTTATTTTATTAATTTGATGAGCTGTAGAATGGTGTTGCGTGTGTGTGTGTGTGTGTGTGAGTGTGTGCAGAAATAGAAATGATGATCTAATTCTATAAGTAGCTGTCAGTGAGGTGATTAAATATCAGCAGTTTGGAGAACCTCAGCAGTCTTCCTGGGTTCTTCATGGGTTCTTTAGGTAGTAAAGGTTCTTAGCATAGAACCCATACTGATAGAGAACCTCTCTGAGAACACAACCTGCCTTGTGTCACCAGTCCAGGCTGGTGGAGGTGGTGTGATGGTGTGGGGAATGTTTTCTTGGCACACTTTGGGCTCGTTAATACCAATCAATCATGGCTTGAATGCCACAGACTATTTGAGCATTCTTGCTGAACATGTGCTTCCCTTCATGGCCACAGTTTACCATCTTCTACTGGCTTATCATTCCAGCGTGATGATGCACCACGTCACAAAGCAAAACTCGTCTCAAACTGGTTTCATGAACATGACGATGAGTTGTGTGTTCTTCTTCAGTGGCCTTCCCATTCACTGGATCTGAATCCAGTAGAACTCATACTGTATATTTACATATCTAGAAATTTAGATATTACATATTAGACATATTAGTTTTTTGTATTTTTGCTTTATAACTATATAAATAGAATTACTACAAATGATAAAGTGTTACAATAATTACTGATGAATATGTGACATTGTAGATGATGAAAAAAACATCCCATAATAGTCTTGTACACTCAATATGTAATACTTTATTCCACTGTATTCCACTGTATTCCACAGTATATCTATTATTGCATGCTATTAAATAGATTTAAGAGTCTCGTGGGGGGGCGGAGTTTACAGAACTAGATTATATCAAATAAAGAGTCATTCAATCAATCAATAAATTATATAAATTATATTAATAAATAATATTAAATAAACATATAAACAGGGTCCTGTGACTTCTCTGTAGTGATGTATTATTATTATTATTATTATTATTATTATTATTATTAACTGAAGATGAAAGATGTTCCATTTTATTGTGTACCGTCAATTATATTGGTGTGTGTGTGTGTGTGTGTAAAAATGTAGCGCTGTAATACCGGCTTGTTCCTCTAGAATACGTTCTGCATTTCCATAAAGAACAGAGCGCAATCGTCTGTTTATTGCTTTTCCCAGAACTGAATTATATTTCAATTACAAATCAAAAAGCTGTGTGTGTGTGTGTGTGTGTGTATGTGAGAGAGAGAAAGAGAGAGAGGGAGAGAAAGAGAGAGATGCAAGAGTCAATTAACCAGCCTAAAAGAGATGCAAAGCGTTATGTGTGCTTTGTGTGTGTTTTCATTTCAATGAGCTGTAGTGTAGCCAGTGTGCTACATGTTGTGTTGTTGTTTTTGTGTTTGTTTACTTGTTTGTTTGTTTTGGAAATTTGCCATATATGTAGTAAGATGCTAACACAAGCTCAGTTCCAGCACCAATCGGAGTCGTTACACGTTACAGTGGTGCTGTAGTGGTGCAGCAGGCTTATCGTATGTTAATCATTTCTATTAACTATTGAATAATAATTTCATAATTATGGAATCGAATTTCAATACACATCTAAAAATAAAAGAAAATTCAGGTGATATAGATTATATATGATATACATTAGAGCACACTGGATGGCGCAAGTGCATCGCCACGCTGCTGGTTATTTATCTGCAGGTGTGTAAACATATTCAACATTTACACACACACACACACACACACACACTATCACAACACTCATCACAACAAGTGCTCGAAATGCAGCTTTCAGTCAACATCATAGAATTTAAAGACAATACAGAAATATCGTGTTTTTTGTTTTTTTTTAAAAAAGCATGTGTCAAAATTATTGGCACCCCACTAGAAATTCATATCCACTTGATTAACTTTTTGTTGTTTAATTTATTATTTTTTTTTTTAGACACCTTAATTACAGTGCTGGGTTTACAAACAAAAACCAACCAAAACTAACGCTAATGAAGACTGCAGTCTCTAATAGAGCTTTTCCATTACAGAGTACAGGACTAATGTGATGAGTAAAAAATACTCACAGTCGTCAAACTGACAAAAGACAGTGAGTTTATTACAATGCAGGTACGTGTATATGTATACGTATAGACCTATTAAAAAGAGTATTTTTTTAAAAGTATAATTTGTTAATTAGCCTCACCATGGCAACAGTGTGTGTGCATTTTCTTTTCTTTTGTTGTTTCTGTCATTTTAGAATGTTGGTGTGTGATCCAAACAAAGCCAAATGTTAAAATGTTGGTGTGTGATCCAAATAAAGCCTGGCAGGTCTGCCTCTGAGCGCCATTCGTCCTCTGCAACTGATCCAGAATGCAGCTGCACGATTGGTTTTCAATCTTCCTAAATTTTCCCACACCACCCCATTGCTGCGCTCCCTCCACTGGCTTCCTGTAGCTGCCCGCATCAGATTTAATACACTGATGCTCGCCTACAAACCCAAAAACGGACCAGCATCCACTTATCTCACCTCGCACTGCACCACGCTCACTCCGATCCTCTAGCACTGCTCGACTGCTCCCACCATCTCTCAGGGTACAAGGAAGACCTGCATCGAGACTCTTCACTGTTCTGGAGCCGAGGTGGTGGAATGAACTTCCCCTAGATGTCTGAACAACTGGCAGTCTTCAAACAACGTCTAAAGACTTACCTCTTCATAAAGTACTTAAGTTAGCACTTACACACACACACACACACACACACACACACACAAAAAAAAAAAAAAAACCCTCCCAACAGCATTTTGGGCTGATGGTATTCCTAGTTTGTGACCTAGTGAGCCAATATCAGAATGTATTTTTGATAGACTTCAAAGCACTATTGTAAGTCGCTCTGGATAAGGGCGTCTGCCAAATGCCATAAATGTAAAAGGGTGCCAATACTTTAATCTTAGCACAAATAAAGAGAACGTCGAGTGCATATTTTGTCAGAATACATTCAAATACAACACAATCCCGAACCTCAAATTTCATAATATAGTACAGTGTGCACTGCAAAACCATTATGTTACACCCTGTGTAGTGAGCACATATAGTGTAGTATAGTGAATAAGAATGCATTGGAGAATTAAAATTAAGATAAACATCACTAAAAAGAAAACATGGCTGTGAGTAAATAAATAAAAATGAATGAGAAAAAATTGATTTTAATAATAACATAAATACTACAATAATAATGATTAAAATAAGAAACTTTTTAGGTTTATTTTAATAATAAAATTGTGATTTTTCTTCGTAAATTCTACAGTCAGATTAGATCAGAAAAGAGAAATAAACTGCGTTCTAGCCAGAGAGATTATCGGAGAACTTCAGTGGTCTGATCTGCGCTTCTCCCTGAGGAACTCCTGCAGCGTCACTGCTCACTGGTGCTCCTATGGGGCGTTTTACACTTTGTGCACCTACAGAGTTAACTGTGAGAGAAGTGGACGTGATAAACTGCAGATACACACACACCAGGCTGCCTTAGTCATCTATCACCATGAGAACACACACCTTCCTAAAAAAAAAAAAAGAAAAAAAAAAAGGACTATTGTTTGGGCAGAGAGATTTTTATGGATTAGTGTTTCATGTCTCTGATGATCTCTGCAGGTCATAACTCTGTGTGTGTGTGTGTGTGTGTGTGTGTGTGGGTTTATTTTCAGAGTCTCTTGACGTAAAGCATTTTCTGAAATCAGATTCCATCCTCACACACACACACACACACACACACACATGCACCACAGAGAGAGAATGAAAGTTAACACACAGGCTGTGTTCCAATCCTGATTTTAATGCATCCTCATTCACTTCCATAATTTACCCAGAATTCATTGCTGCAGTCTGAAACAGTTTCCGTTTCAAAATGGCGGATAAAGCTGATAATCGGTAGGAGTGAGTCGATGTTTTCCTGTAACAGCACGTCCCCAAGTGTTTTATTCCTCTTATACCACAGCAATTTGTCAACATTTCATTTTTTTATTTATTAAAGGACAACACATCATACTTTTTATCCATTTATAGTTATATTTAATGTTCTCACTTACGTTATAGCAGTTATAAACAGTCGTTCCCTTACCAGCCTCTCTTTTTTCTCTCTCTTGACAATAATAAGAAAAAAAAATAAATCGCAGCTTGTTACGCATGTTACCGAGAAACCGCAAGGAAGCGTAAACTCCTCTGTCCTGAAGATGTCGGAAAACTTTCGGAAAAGTTACAGCTTTACCTCTGACTGTTACAAAGCGCTGACACTGGAGACTCCTTCCATAAACGTTACATAAACATCTCCTTACCCTGGAGAAAACTTCAATGAATTAAAGATTTTTAAAATCCATTTATGTGGAGCGTCTGCTGTACAGTGTTCCTGTGAATGAGCTGTTGCTATAGAAACGATACCGTATTAGAACGAGAGCATTAATATAAACCTGTGATTTGCAGCTGCGCTACTGTCAGAGCTGCTGTTCTAGAAAATTAATCAACTGCACAGTGGTATAAAATTAGAGGCCTCACCTCTGCCCTACTTTTAAAGCCTGTTTAGTAACCGGAGCCAGGAAATTCATCACTGCAGGAATGTGATTCCAGAATATCATCACACCGGTGTAGTGTACATGCCTCAGCACCGCTCTGACTCACTGCCTCAGAACGGCTCTTTGCAATTTATAGCAATACAACTGAAACATTTACTGGAATTCAGCCCCGTATTCCCTCATTGAAGTCTTCTGGGAAATAACCATTTGTGTCCCAGTGTTCCTATTGTCCTATTCCCTCAGGTTATCTTTCTCCAGGAACCTTTAAACAATGTACTCTGTTTTTATTAACCCATGTTTCCAGGGCCCTATAGTCCCCATGTCCCATATTCCCAGAGTCCTATATTTTCAGGGTCTTATGTTCCTAAGGCTCTATATTCCCAGTGTCCTATATTCCAAGTGCCCTACATTCCCAGAGTCCTATATTCCCAGTATCCTATATTTTCAGTGTCATATGTTGCCATGGTTCTCTATTCCCAGTGTTCTATATTCCCACTGTTCCTAGGGCCCTATATTCCCAGTGTCCTACATATATATTCCCAGGGTCTTGTATTCCCAGTGTCCTACATTCCCAGTGTCCTATATTCCAAGTGCCCTACATTCCCAGAGTCCTATATTCTCAGTGTCATATGTTCCTAGGGCTCAATAATCCCAGTGTCCTATATTCCCAGTGTCCTATATTCCCAGTGTCTTATATTCCCAGTGCCCTATATTTCCAGAGTCCTATATTTTCAGTGTCCTATATTTCCAGTGTCCTATGTTGCCATGGTTCTCTATTCCCAGTGTCCTATATTCCCACTGTTCCTAGGGCCCTATATTCCCAGTGTCCTACATATATATTCCCAGGGTCTTGTATTCCCAGGGTCCTATATTCCTAGGGTCCTATGTTCCTACATACCTTGAAAAAAGAAACTGTCCTATGATCCCAAGATCCTATGTCCTTAGGCCTTTACTTTCCCCACATTTTGCATTTTTTACATTCCCATACATTCCCTACAGGCCCTACATTTCCAGGTTCCCATTGTTCTCTGTGTTCTATGGTCCCAGGGTCCCATGTTCTCTCTTAAACTGAAAATTCCAAACCTCAGAGATTTTATCCAAGAGCACTTTTACACTGATACGGATATTAGCGTGAAAGTTGAAGCTTTGGAAGCTGATCTGTTTAAGCAAAGTGGACAGATGAGGAGGTGAGAGAGTTGGACACACTAAAGGACTAAAGCACTGCTGCATCACTCTCTTTAGGTAGAGATGAAGCAAGGAATAAATCCCAATACATCACAATCAGTAAGTCTTGAATGGCATTGTGGGTAACATAGGAAATCATTAAACAAAGTAAAAATACACCAACATGTCCATGAAAGCAGTTTAAACTAAAATTCAGAATTTCATTATTAAATAAATCTTGGACGCAGTTGAAGATCACATTTTATTACTTATTTATTTATTGAAAAGGAAAAGGACATGCAGCAATTGACATTTACATCATATATTGAAAGGAAAAAGCTTCTTCTCTGTACATTTGAGACTTTAAGAATGATGAGGTGTTTGTTTATCCCAGCATCTGGGGGAAAAAGAGTTTCCATTATCAGAGTTAAGTCGAGAATGTATAGAAAGCAGGTCCTTATATTATTTTTTTAATAGAATGATTTACAATATTTGAGGGAAGTGTTAGCAGGAAGTGTCCGATATTCCCAGAGTCCTATACTTCCTGTGTCCTATGTTGCCAAGGCCCTATATTCCCAGTGTCCTATATATATATTCCCAGGGTCTTATATTCCCAGCAATAGTTAAACATGGATCTATAAGACAAATATATTAAGATGTTCATAATATATTCAATTTATTTAGCCCAGCATGTGTGAAATCTATCATTTTGAATTCCTCATTTTGATTTTAATCCAATCTTGGATTTGTGGTGGATTTACGTGATGCCATTTCCTAGTTAAAGCCTCTTTATATGTTCCTATAGGAGTATTTTAAACATACTATATACAGTATTTACGTGAGTGTCCTGTGTATCCATTGAGATATTTCCTAGATGTAAAACATCAGAAGTCTAGAGGTATTTCTAAAATTGTTTTTTAATACATGGTGTATATCTTGCCAATATTTTTTAATTTTAGAGCATTCCCAAAATATGTGATAATGAGCCACACAGCCTCCAGCATATCGAATCACCCAGGAAGTGACTCATCTGTTCTTTTACATTACATTACATTCCTCCAACAAAAATCCCTCTGATAATTTGAGTAAGTAGCATTCCATTGTAGAATGTCACTTTCTGACTGCATACAATGTTTACAGAATATTATTATTTTTATTATTATTATTTATTTTTTTTCCTTGTGTAGAACACATTAATAATCTTGCACAGTCTTTTGTCTGTGTTCAATGTTTACACTTTTCTACTTTTTGTACTACATAAGAGTTCATTTATCATTTTTGCACTGTGTCTGGGTCAAAGTGTGCAACTGTAGCTCAAGAATTTCACTGTACATACAGTACTGTGCAAAAGTCTTGGCACCCCCCCCCCTTTTTTTTTAGTACAAACTTTGTTATAGATGTTTATTTTCTGACTTCTACATTATTGATTCAGTACAAAAACATTTTAGATTCCAAACATTAGTTTTCCAGCACAAAATGAAATGTTACAGAAAAATGTTTGTATGTCAGTAAAGAAAGCAGCAGATTCCATAAGAGACACTTTTCAGATAAAAACATA
>CM040463.1:949812-973205 GCA_022758105.1 Pangasianodon gigas | reverse complement strand
AAACAAACAAACAAACAAACATAAATAAATAAATAACAGATTTTTGTGAACTATCATGCGCATCGAATTATAAAAATCGAGTTCTAAATGCAGAGCAGTTGTGTGTTGTGTAATGTTGCGTGTCCTGATTTCCAGATTTGACCCAGATGCACTTTAACTCTCGGTCAAATAAACATTACATTCTGATTCAAGGTGAAGTGTGTTTAACTGAGTACGGGACAATTCAAGCTGTGTGTGTGTGTGTGTGTGTGTGTTTACTAGAACCCTTAACTCCTTGCTTGTCATGTATTCAGCACGTCCCAAATCACTGTTACCTGCTTATTTATTAAAATACACATCATACTTTTTATCTGTTTATAGTTATACAAAATTAGCTCCTGTTATCACTTACGTTACAGCAGCTATAAACACTCGTTCCCTCACCAGCCTCTTTTTATTCTCTCTCTTCAAGTTAATAAGAGAAAAAAACGCAGCTTGTTACGCATGTTACCGAGAAACCACAAAGAAGCGTAAACTCCTCTGTCCTGAAGATGTCGGAAAACTTTTGGAAAAGTTACAGCTTTACCTCTGACTGTTACAAAGCGCTGACACTGGAGACTCCTTCCATAAATGTTACATAAACATCTCCTTACCCTGGAGAAGACTTATTACCATATTAATGATTTTTTAATCCGTTTATGTTGAGCATCTGCTGTACACATCCCTGTGAATGAGCTGTTGCTATAGAAACGGTAACGTATTAGAACGAGCGCATTAATTATAAATAAACCTGTGACATGCAGCTGCGCTACTGTCAGAGCTGCTGTTCTAGAAAATTAATCAACACCTTCTGACCAATCAGGATCCAGAATTCAGCAGCGCTGTAATATTAAACTGCTGAGATGTGAGTATAAAACACATAAAAACACAGCTTACACACACACACACATGTATATATAAAAAGAGAAACAGACACTTCCTGTATACTAACCAGTGTTTATTCATTTACACCACATCATATCAACAGGAGACCATCCAGGCAAAAATGAGCCACACACTTTTGAAGCAAATCCATACAGCAGCTATAAATTCCCAACATGAACACACAGACTGTCCGAAATAACACTCAGAGCTACAGAGTGGAATCATTGTGAAATTTTGTAAATATTCGTTTTACCCTTCAATATGAAGGAGAATCTCTGACACGGCTCTTCCTCCATTTTTGCTGAAGTGATTTTCAGTTATTTTGCTGATATTAATGTTCAGAGTTCATTACAGCTGCTTGAAAATAATTTCACATCGCACAGATTGATAAATAGCAGTATGACAGAATAACATGATAAAGAAATGTACATTAGTTACAAAGGTGAAAATGAGGAAAATGACACAGAATGAGATTTCTGTCCTGATAAATGACTTAAGAAGGCTTTCTTGCATCCTCACTCTGTTTTTATAGCTTATATCTTGGAAACATAAAATCTTATTAACGTTGCTTGTTTGCGTGTCACCAGTAGGGGGCGCTGATCCCGAACATCCAGCTGCTCCTCTCAGAAAACCTGTTGCACTTTTGCTGGCTTCTGAATCGATCGAACAAATCCGTCTCCTTGCTTTTATCCATCTTGTCATCATGCTTCATCACAAGCGCGTAATTCTTTCCGTTGTTGTTGTCCCAGAACGTTTTCCCGCCGCTGGTGTAGCTAATGCAAAACTCCACGCTATCCTGAGGCGGCACACATGCTTGAATTTCGATGACGAAGGAGAACGTGTCGGTGTCTCTGTGTCCGCAGACATCGTTCATGAAAGTACATTCGACGTCCTGGTGGTTCTTCCACGAATCGAAGGTGATCCGAATGTGGACAGATTTCTCGAACGACAGATTTCGCACTTTAATCGTCCCCGTTAGCGTGTGGCCCTGCAGCATGCAGCTCTCCAGACACACCGAATTCTTCATCAGGCGATTCCGGAAGTCCAGGTATTCTGCCGCTGGTTGCCGAAACTCCAGGATTCTGGTTTGGACAGGATTAAGAGCGCCCTCTATCTTCGGGGCATGGAACTGCGGCAGCGAGTCGGATTTTTTGTTATTTTCGCACGGAGAGAAGACACGAACTGCGGTCAGCGACATGCCTTTGGAGTCGGCGAACACCACCTTCTTCTTAGCTTTGGTTTCGGGAGTCGACCAGGCGCGGCATGGCGGATTCGGACTGGTGTTGCGGGTGTTTTTGGTGTTGATGCAGGGACGCAGAGGTTTGCAGCGGATGTTGATGAGATTCCTCGCCCTGTAGTCCTCGTACGAGCTGAGGAAGCTGTGCAGAGGTGGAGAGTGTGTGATGTAGAGCTGCACGGCCATGTCCACTGGCATGATCAGACGCAGATTTATTGGCTCGAGATTGTGGAGGATGCTACACACACACACACACACACACACACACACATACACACACACACACACACACAAATTATAATCATTCCCAATCAAATTTAAAACAACAAACTGAAGTTAGCATATACTACACTGTGTTGTTAAATCTTGTACATGTTTAGATTTAAATGTTGTCAGGTTTTTATGCAAACGCCAAATTATAGTAGAAACTAGCTCAGGCTGATACGACCATTTTTTTCCGGCTGTTCCCGTAAGGGGTCACCATGGCGGATCATTGATCCACATATGTGACTTGGCACAGTTTTTACACCACATGCCCTTCCTGTCGCAACCCTCCCCACTTTCATCCTGGCTTGGGACCAGCACTGGTGGTGCCCCGGCTTGTGCAACGCCCGTGGCTGGGACTCGAACCCGGGCTGCGGCGGTGAGAGCGCCAAAGCCTAACCACTAGTCCTATAATATATAATTTTATCCTATATATGATATAATCTTGATATCATGATAAATTACAGCAGATTTTTCTTTGCTGCTTTTCTGATCTATCGTGTGTATCACAAAATTGATTTTTTTTAAAAGCAAATTTAATTACAAACTGACTGCAAGTAGCTGATTTGATGTTAAATCTTTTTGTAATTAATCTTTAAAATTGCAAAATGTTACCTTTTTAAAAAAAAAAATTCACCTTTTCTGTGTTCAATATATTTTTATTTTTATAAATAATTTTTTAAAACTACATATCATGATCCATATCATGTATCATAGAAATGCCTAGTAAAAGTGTTTATTTATGCATCATTAAAAAAAAATTGGGTTTATTCCCTTTTTAAAAATTATTAAATCCTGAGCTGCAATAAATGCATGAATGTTTTAATGATGAAGATATTTTAAATGACTCCTCAAACAATTATTCAGCAAAATAGTTTAGTAGATAAAATATTAAAGTTTCAAAACAGGTCATAACATAACAGAGTTTATCTGCAGTAATGACTTAAATAACTTCTTAGAGACTGATCAAACTTTCTGGAAACTTTCTTACCTGGCATCAAATATCTTCAGCACTGAGCAGAAAAGTGCATTACACACTTTAAACACTCGTGTATGTGTATAAAGTGTGAATATGGCCTGTTACTTCTCCTCCCTCCACTGAGCACACTCTACACACACACCCCATCTGCTCACGCCGCCTCCTTTTATACCGCCTCTGCTTCTCCTTCATTTACATATTCCACAAATCCAGCCAATAGAACCTGCGCCGCGTGCAGCTCTGACCAATCAGCTCACAGGTGAGCGCGAGCCCGAGTCCATCAGAGCAGCCGCTTTCATTTGCATATTCATTTGCATATTCCGCAAATCTGACCAATAGAAGCGCGACAATTTCACGCGATTTCCTGTTTACGACAACTGTTTAATATAAAGCCATGACTGTCAATGTGCTATTACTGACAACATGTAAAATAAATAAATAAATAAATAAATAAATAAATAAATAAATAAAATGTTGACATATATATTATTGTTCACGAATTATTATTTAAAATATGTTATTATTATAAAATAAAATTGTAATATGTAATAAAAATGTTTTTCAATATAAGAGCCAAAACTGTATTTTATTTTTGATCAGTAAAGTATCTATCTATCTATCTATCTATCTATCAAACTTATTACTTATTATAAGTCTGTTACTAATATACAAATATTTATTTATTATTTATGTATCACTTTTATTTAATTTTATATTAGGATTTTATATTATGCATTCAATAATAATAATAATAATAATAATAATAATAATAATAATAATAATAATAAAAATTTTCTTTTTTTAAATAATTTTTTTAGATTTTATAATTTTCTTTTTCTTTTTTTTTATCTGCAAGCTTCTGACAGAATTTATTAAAACCCCTGAAATATTCTTTATCAAAAATCAGCATTCAGTATCGCTGAATTTAACAACCGCACAAATATTTAAATATTATTGTTTACGTTAGGGGAAGACGGAGTGCAGCACAGTGTGTCCTCACCTGGCACTGTCCCCAAGGGTCATCTCACACACACACACACACACACACACACACACACGCTGCTTACATCTTACATAACATTACAACATACAACAAACCCAATTGGTTTATATATTTTATTCTTATTATTATTATATTGTCTTATTAAACTAAAGGACATATTAGATTAAAGAGAAATTCCCTCACGGGATAAAGCTGGCTCGGTATTTTGATTCCGTTATCATGCCTTCACGTCGTGATTAGTACAGGGTCCATGTGAACCTGCACATCAGTACTTTAACCTGTATTGACCGAGGCCGATTTTTTCACATGTAGGCCAACAGTGTCAGGAGTGAGAGACAGAGACTACACACCGCCTACTGACAGGAAAAGTTTAATTTAGACTCCTGAGAATAATAATTAACCATGAGCATGGCCTAAATACAGACAGCATGGAGAAAGGAGAACAAGCAGGAAAAACCCCAAAGAAATGTGGCTGCTTTAAAACACAGAAATAAAATAAAAGGTATATTAAAAATAATATGTGTATATACTGTATATATGTGTGTGTGTGAAGAAAGTGTATATAGTAGTAGACTTTGATTTGAGTTCGTGAGTTTATTACCATCTAGAGTTGATTTGTTTTGAGTGTATTTATCATTTGAGTGTATTTGCCAATTTGAGTTGATTTAAGTTTAGTGTATTTACTATTTTGAGTTGATCTGATTTGAGTTGATTGTATTCCCATCTTGAGGTGAGTGTATTTACCATCTAGAGTTGATTTGTTTTGAGTGTATTTATCATTTGGAGTTGATTTGTTTTGAGTGTATTAACCGTTTTGAGTTGATCTGAGTTGATTGTATTCCCATCTTGAGGTGAGTGTATCTGCCAATTTGAGCTGATTTAAGTTAATTGTTTTTGACAGTCATTTGTGATTTTGCCATTTTTTTTTCAATTGAATTGAGTATATTTAATATTTCAAGTTCATTGTAGTGTATTTGCAATTTTGAGATGAGTGCATTTAATATTTTGAGTTTATTTTATTGTATTCACAATTTTGAGTTGATTTGAGTGTATTTGCCAATTTGAGTTGATTTAAGTTTAGTGTATTTACTATTTTGAGTTGATTTGATTTGAGTTGATTGTATTCCCATCTTGAGGTGAGTGTATTTACCATTTTGAGTTGATTTGATTTGAGTGTATTAACTGTTTTGAGTTGATTTGATCTGAGTTGATTGTATTTCAATCTTGAGGTGAGTGTATTTGCCAATTTAAGTTGATTTAAGTTAATTGTTTTTGACAGTTATTTGTAATTTTGCCATTTTGTTTCAACTGAATTGAGTGTATTTAATATTTCAAGTTCATTGTAGTATATTTACAATTTTGAGTTGATATGAGTGCATTTAATATTTTGAGTTTATTTTATCGTATTTACTATTTTGAGTTGATTTGAGTTGAGTGTATTTGCCATTTGAAATCTTATATGCCTACCTACTCAATCAAATACTGACTATATAATACAATACAGTATATTACATGGAGGGACATTAAGTAACATCATAAGGACAATAATAGACACATTACAACATTTAAACATAAAATAATACTCTTTAATGTGTAGGATTTATTCTACTGCAATAGATAAGTAACAGATAATAATCAATCAATCTTCAGTTGAATTAATTAATGAATTAAGAGCTGTACAGATTGCTTATATAATCCGTCCTGTCTGACTGTTTAAAACGCATTTGGTCTAAGAATAGAAACTGTAACTAAACTATAATTAAACCTCAGTTTAATAACTTATGCAGCATTGCTAAGATTGTACATTAAAGAGGAACTGCATCTCTCTTTCTCTCTCTCACTTTGTGTTTGTAGTTATTAATCTCTTCAGAGGGTTTGATTAGCTTCCTGTTCCCAAAAGCACTTATAAAACTCTCTAACACCACAAAACATGTGTTAAAAGTGGCACCTGATTGATTAACAATAGAAACCTGATGATGGATGATGAGTCATGACGGATGGCCCTTCATCGCCTCCTCTGAAGCACTGACGCATTCATTAACATGCTTCATTTTTCAATTCTGTTTCTTTTTAGTAAAAAAAAAAATTTCTTTCCTTACCATCGCCTTCCTTGTTCTATGAAATTACACAAATTAACTTTATAACTATGTCATTATTTCATTAATACAAACTACAATGTTTATGTGGACGTCTCATTTTAACAAGAATAAGAATTTCTAGAGGTGCCAATAATTGTGACATATAACAATATATGTCATATATATTTTATAATAATTATACTTATTTAATTAAATGTTAGACTTCTCTAACATTAGATTTTCAGTGTGAGGTGACGATAATTAACCACAAAGTCATTTTGTCCTTTTTCACACATCTTAGCCAGGGGTGCCAATAATTTTGGAGCACCTTAAACGGTAAACTGCGATTAAAGAAGTATTGTTATATGTAAGGAATAAAACGCGACGAGGTCATGTGATGCGGCCCGATATGAAGCGGAGTTACTGTTACCAAAACAAAGTTGATTATTTTTCTATAACAGCACATCCCCAAGTGTTTTATTCCTCTTATACCGCTGCAACTCACCAATTATGAGTTTCTATTTATTAAAGAAACACTCATCATAATTTTTTAAATGTATTTATATTAAATTTTAACAGCACTGTGGTGTAAAAAATGATAATGTGGAACATATTTTAAAATTATAACAGGACTGATTATATACAGTACACTGCACTACAGAAAAGTAAAATAATAGCATCTGTATGCTGTCATTAACGAATAATTTTAAACGTGAATTAATTTGAACGACAGTAACCTGCTGTGACTAAGCAGATTACTTCTATCTGTTACACAATTCTGTCATCAGAAACAGTTTCTGCAATTTGTGACATGCCAAGTTTTTGTCGTTTTTTTTTTTTTAGACTGTTGGCACGGTCATAAGAAACCTGGGGAGAGAATGCTGCTCTCTGATTGGCTGATTCTACTGGTGTGTGAATGTGTGTGTGTGTGTGTTGAAGCCAAGTCCTCTTATGTAATAGCTTTGTCCTTGGTGTGTGATGAAAGTTGGATGATATAAGAGCAGAGCTGCAAGAATCCTGTAGCATTAACATCAGCCGTATTTTAAGACGAGTGGGACGATAAAGCGAGAGATGTTGCCATAGCAGCAACGTCATCCTCTGTCTGAGGCGTTTAATCTACGTTTATCACCCGAGTTTCACAATAACATTGACACTGCATGAAAGCAGAGACTTTACTGGATCAGAAATCAGCCCTAGATCAGCCCTAAATCACGTGAAATAGTAAGAAAAAAAAATTATCTATAAAAATAATTGTTGCATCCAAATAAAAATTGCTTTTAACATAAAACTGAAGACAGGACACACTTTATGTTCCCCATTCAAAAGGCTTAAGTTGAAAAAAAACCCACTGTTGCTAGGCAACTAAAGCCCTATCCGGTGGGGATTAAACTTGCATGGGGTATTGGGGTAATTTCCTTAATTTCCGTAATTTTACTCAGCGCTCCTCTGATCATTTTAGTCCAGATACACATGTCTTGTGATTTTCTATGCAGATGTCACCTCTGTCATGGAACTACACTTCCCATCATCCCCAGCATGTCACATGTCCTAACTACTCTCACCTGTGCCTCGTTTCACCCTGATTAGCACCTCTGTATAGGGTCTAGTTTATCAGCACCTCATTGGCTATGTTTAATTCTGTTTAAGGTCTATATTCGGCTATTCCGAGTACGATGTTTACATGCATACAGGCATCGGAATATTCCTGTATACACTGTATGACTAATTTTCTGAATAAGGTGTTTACAAATAACCAATTTCCGATTAAATCAGGTATATTCCAGAGATTTGGGGAATCAGAATATTGTCTTAACCTGAATCAGGCAATCAGATTGCGGCGTTTACATGCATGACGCAATACTAATTAGAATATCGCCAATTTTCTATTCATATCGGAATATTGATGCGCATGGAAACGTAACCATTATCAAGCTTTTGTTGTTGTTGTGTTCGTGTGTTGTTGTTAATAGTTTGCATGTTTTGCCTTGTACCTCTTGTTCAGGTTTATGGTTCTTGTTTTTGCTGATTTTGGTTATTTGTTTGCACTTTATTTAATAAAGATCTGTACTTATACAATTCTTTGATAGCCTCGCGTTAGTTTCGTAGTGCTCATATCACTGCCCCTTTCCCAGATATTAAACACTTCCCGAGCTGCAAACAAAAAAACGGACGCTTCTCGTATACTTTGTGATTATTGTGTTATTGTATTTTCAAACTGTTGCTGGAACTTTGGTTCGCCCCAAACTGAAATAAGAGCCGGCGTCTCTTCTCTACTCCAGCGCCTCTACAACCGCTTGGACGCCATGTTGTGAACGGTGCGTGATCATATGACCACGTGACGCAAACATTTGGGTTCATGGAAAATAAAACCCGCTAAACTCACTCCTCCTGTGGTCATTTTATTGCTGTCCAGATGCGAAAGTTTTATCACTGAGGAGACGTATAAAAACATTTATTACCGACATCCCCCTGATAAACTAAACCAATCCGAACAGGGCTTAAGAAATAATCACGCTAAACATCAGCTGGGAAACGACTGAGGCTTCGATTTAGCTAGTTAGCATATAGCTCTACGTCATTTAATCAGTCAGTGTAAAGATTCAACAAGTGAAAATGAGACAGAATCATCCGGAATATCAACATTTACCTCAGATGTTTTGGCAAATTGCCAAGAAAAGATTTACACGATAATAAAGTACACAGTAACTACGCTTAGCATTAACTGCTAACTAAACTTACAAGACTGTCTGAAAATTCTGATACACAATCGTGAGCTGTTTACGTGGAAAGTTCTCTCAAATTCTTTACGGTTATGTCTTTATTTCATTTTATTAGTTTATGTGAGGAATACAGTGCTGTTGCTAATGCTACACATCCTTATTTTAATTTTCTTCTTTCTTTTTTTCCCCCAAAGTCCGAAGTGTTTATTATTCAGCCTCCTTTCACACATGGTTTTGTAGAGAATTTCAGGGTTTTATAAACATGATACAGTTTAAACCATTTTCAATTAAAGTGTGAAACTTTCTCACTGAAACACTGACAGAAATTTCGAGAATTTGAATTCCAACCGCCCGCCGATGACGTCATAACGGCCGTTACAGCAGCCGACCAATCAGCAGCTTTGTTTCAGCTTGCATCGTTCACATCATTCATGAGCAGTAACTCTTTTTTTAAACGCTAAGGCTTTTATTAGAGTTCTTAAATATATTTAATGTATATATTTCCTTCTTTCTTTCTTTTATCCCTCCGTATTTCCACCTCTGCGCAGTTAAAATATTAGTTTAGGCTTCTGTGGACTTGTTTTCCGTCCATGCTGCAGTGAGGCGAGTTCACCAGCAGGGGGAGCTGTTGTACAACACTGATGAGTCGTTTGAGAAAGAGTCGGCTCTTTGAATCGACTCTTTTATGTGAACGCTGAGAATCGACTCGCATATATGAGCCGCTTTCTTTCTTTCTTTTTTCTTTGTTTTCTTTCTTTCTTTTGTTGCAGATTGTTCTTTTCTCACACTTCCAGTCTCATTTTAAAACTCTTTAATGCAAACCTGCTGCAAATCTGATTTGTTCATGAGTATGAATCATGAGTCATATATTTGACTCACAGCTGTATGTGAATATTTATATCTAAAATGTCCAAATCTGAGAGGACATTAGGGATGAAAACTCCTTATGAGCTGTGTAAGCAGTGCTCCTGAAGCTGAGTGTGGTCTCAGTGGTTTCTCAGGAGGTTCTGAGGGTTAATAATAAACTAATGTCAGTTGTGGGATTTGAACTCACAACCTTCAGGTCATTATCACAGAGTGTGTGTAGAAATACCATCATCTTTTTATGCGTCTTTGTTCATTAAGCCACTGAGTGGACAGGTTTGAAGTGGAGTATTGATTTTAGAGACATAACTGCCTGTAAATGAGCCTCTCCTGAGTTCTTCTAGCTTGTGTGTGTGTGTGTGTGTGTGTGTGTGTGTGTGTGAACAGTGTGTTGATTTCACCTGACTTTACCTTCAGTATTGATTGTTTGATGGGATGCCTGTGGCTGATATCTCAAGAGGACACACACAAACACACACACACACACACACAATTTTTACAGCCAGTTCACAATTATTAGGTGCAGTGCTAATGCTAGTACATGCTAATTCAATAGTATATAATGTACTGATATCAGAATACGCTATAGCAATGCTAGCTAATGCTAATGCTACACAATGCATACACATACTTTACTAAAATTAAATGATTTTTATGCCGATGCTGTCGTTTAGGATACATTAACTGCTAACATACTACTGCTACGCTGATGCTAATACATGCTAATGCTATAGTTTGCATCCCACATTTATTTTTAACAGACTGCTCTAAGTTACTAGAGAACGTGTTTCAGAAAAGTTAATGATGCAAAAACATTTAGTTTTTCTCACCGTTAACATCTTAACATTCACGACGTGATCGTTTTTGTTGTGATTAGAAAGAAACGGCGTTTGTTAAGGTGCACAAACTTTTGCACTCCATTATACAAGACAGACTGTTACTCCTTCGAAACTTTTACTCATCTATCCTTTTACTCATCTGTCCTTTTATTCTTCTATCCTTTTACTCTTCTATCCTTTTACATGTCTATCGTTTCACTCATCTATCCTTTTACTCGTCTATTATCATCCATCCTTTTACTCTTTTATCCTTTTACTCTTCTATCCTTTTACTCGTCTATCGTTTCACTCATCTATCCTTTTACTCATCTATTATCATCCATCCTTTTACTCTTTTATCCTTTTACTCTTCTATCCTTTTACTCGTCTATTATCATCCATCCTTTTACTCTTTTATCCTTTTACTCTTCTATCCTTTTACTCGTCTATTATCATCCATCCTTTTACTCTTCTATCCTTTTACTCGTCTATTGTTTCACTCATCTATCCTATCGCTTTACTCCTATCCTTTTACTCGTCTATCCTTTTAAATGTCTATCCCTTTACTCGTCTATCCTTATACTTATCTATCCTTTTACTCCTTCTATCGTTTTTACTCTTCTAAGTACAGCTGAAAGTGTTTCATCAAATCTTTATCTATCTTCTGATGAACAAATGAACTTTAACTAGGTATAAATAACAACTTCATACCGGTACCGTTCCTACAATATGGAAAAAAGCGGTTATCTTTCCTGTTCTGAAAAACATCGTCCACTGGAAAATAATGATTTCAGAGCTCTAACACTAGCACTAACATCAGTAATGATGAAATCATTTGAAGGCATTACGGTAGAGAACCTACGAGGTGAAGCATAACATCTGTTAGATCTCCATCAGTTTGCTTATAAAGATGTTAGAAGCTTTAAACATTACAACATATTTTATTTTAAAGCACCTTGAAAATCCTGGAGCTTCTGCTGAACTAATGTTCACGGATTTGAGTTCAGAATTGAATACCAAACTTAAACAAGCTGAAACAGACGGAGGTGAATCTTATATAATTAAATGGTTATGAATCTCTTATAGAGACACAACAGCAGGTGAAAGTCAAGTCAATCGTCTCTGATATACAGGTTATAAGTACTGGAGCTCCTCATGGCTTCTTTTTACTCCTTTTTATAAACCAGTATATAACCAGTATATATAACTTACACCTCACGCTGCATCCGCAATGCCACCAGCATATATTTATTATACTGTACATAGGTTGCTACTTCTTATATTTACACTATTTCAGCTACTATATTGTACTCTTTTCACTATTGTCACTGGATTCTCTTTAAACAGAACTGTGTACTAGTCGGCGCTGCACTGGGACTTACTGTGCCCATTGTCTATCCCAGTAGTCATTGTACTGTCTTGTGTTTGCACTTGTGCACTTTATGTATAAATTTATGTAGTCCCTTGTAGTTCTGTGTTGTTCTGTGTTTGTCTTATGGAGCACCTTGGTCCTGGAGGAACGTTATTTCATTTCACTCTGTACTAACTGGCTGTATATGGCTGAAATGACAATAAACTCCACTTGACTTGACTTGATAATAATTTAATAATGTAATTATTTATAAGTTAGACGTAGAAGAGGTTTTGCGGTGGTGTGAGGAGCAAAACCTGATGTTAAAAGCCAAAAAAACTAAAGAAATGTTTTTTATCGCAGGTCTGTTGGTGACCACAGCCACGTTTCAGTCTATGGAGAGAGAGAGAGAGAGAGAGAGAGAGAGAGAGAGACTTGAGCAGGTAACAACAGATAAGTAGTTAAGGATTGAATTTGATTTTCAGGTACAATGAGCTCATCAAGTGGAGTATGTTTGCTCACGAGTTAGTCAGCGTTTGCATTTCTGTGGTCCATGGAGCGAATGAAAGCACTGTATTATGTTATTGTTTTACAGGGCAGCCATTGAATCTGTCATCTGTTATGGTGCTACAACG
Source organism: Pangasianodon gigas (assembly GCA_022758105.1). Classification (NCBI taxonomy): domain Eukaryota; kingdom Metazoa; phylum Chordata; class Actinopteri; order Siluriformes; family Pangasiidae; genus Pangasianodon; species Pangasianodon gigas. The sequence continues at coordinate 960,353 of CM040463.1, read as the reverse complement.
TGGTTTGGCGATAAACTCAGATCACAACTCCAAAACCTGATCAGAAACGCTGGGGTGTTTGTGCAATATTTAAGCATAGGGTATGAAAAATACAGAAAGAAAGAAAAGAAGGAAGGAAGAAAGATAAAAACAATTGATAGAGGAAAGAAAGAAAGAAACAAAGACAAAAACAATGAAACAACGGAAAGAAAGAAAGAAAGAAAGAAAATATAGATAAAGAAAGAAAGACAGAAAGAAGAAATAAATGATAAATGAAAGACAAAATGATGGACAGAGGAAAGAAAAAAAGAATAGAAAGAAAGAAAGAAAGAAATAGAAACACACAAAGAAAAGAAAGAAAACAGATAAAGAAGAAGACAGAAAGAAGAAATAAATAGATGACAAAGACAAATGATGGACAGAGAAAAGAAAAAAGAATAAAAAGACAGACAGACAGAAAGAAAGCAAAACAAAACAATGGAAAGAAAAAAGAAAGAAAGAAAGAAAAAGAGTGATGGATAAAGGAAAGAAAGGCACTTTAAAATCTGTTTTACAAACAGGTAAAGAAAGAAAGAGAAAAACAATGGATAAAGGAAAGAAAGGAATAAGAAAAAAGAAAGAAAAAGAGTAATGTGAACAAAATGAAGGGAAAATAAAGGAGTGGAAAACGTCGACTTAAACACAAACACTGAGTTTATTGATGATTAGAAAAGATTTACAAAGTTGAAATAAATCATTTAGTCAAAACAATTCATAAAGAAATAACACCAGTAACGCTATGCTACGCTATGCTACGCTATGCTATTCTATGCTAATTATATTAGATTGCGTAGCATTCTAACTTCCTGTGTTAGCTTAGCGCTTTATCCCAAACGCTAGTGTGTGACTAAAACGCTGCTATTAAAATGAAATCAAACAAAATAATTGCTAAAAAAAAGCTTTGTGCTTTGTGCTAATGTAACCTGTTAGCTAATGTGCTAATTAGCGATTAGCATGCGTGATTAGCTCGCTACATAAATCAGCACACTTAGCAAAATCCTGATAGAAGATACTGGGACGCTAAACACATGAGTTCAGTTGCTAAAGTAAATTTAGCTAGCTTTTTGCATGTTCCTCTTCATTTTAATTTTAAGGTAAAACTAACACTCCTGGTGCATTATGGGTAAAAACATGATCACTCTGCAACTTGGTATGAACATTTGACTATCAGGAAGTTTTGTTGGAATGGGCTCTGTGTGCTAGCGTTTTCTTAAAACTGCTACTATTCAAGGAAGAATGCTAATTAGGCATGACTAGTGTTTAGGACAGACGCTAGTTTCTGTAAAATATACAACATGAAGTTTAAAAAGCAAACAACAACAACAACAACAACTTCCAGGAAGGAGGAAGATTTTTGATTAGCAGTTTTAAAAAGAGAGAAAGAAAATTTCTTGCTAATTCTAGTTTAATGCTAATGTTTAGTGCTAGTTTTTACTCAGCAGCTTGTAGCTGATTGTTTTCCTCACAGCAGTGAACTCTGATTGCGTGAACACGGTGAGTAAATATATTTAACGTGAATTAACGTGTAACATTTTATTTTCCCAGGAGATTATTTTTTTACAGAAGCTTGGTGAGAAAGTGGCAGAGAGGATCCCATCCTTCCACGCAGTAGCTCTCCGTTTCTGCTACTCCATCCGACATCCCTTCATCACCCATCATCATTTCATCATCTTTCTTCTCCTCCTTCTCTCCATCCTTTCCGCTTGTTGGCTTTTCCCTCACCAGCTTCATGTGGGCGGAGCTTGGAGCGCTTCGGCACATCGCAGCCTTCAGGACTTTTCCTCCTTCACAGGCGCTCGGCCGCTTTTTCAGCTTCCCTAAAACCTGCTTCCAGTATTGCGTCGGCTTTTCTCCGTAGGCGGGGCATTCGTTCGGTTTTCCCGTAAACTGGCACTCGTAATTCCTGGACTCAAGCCCCGCCTCCTCGGAGGGGGTGGAGCATTTGAGCTGGAGCACCATGTTGTTTTTGCCTTCTCGAGTTTGCCAGGTGCAGCGGTCGCCATTTACAGTGCTCAGCTCTCCAGAGCTCAGGGTTTTGTCCTCGCTGGACTTCTGCTTCGTCTTCTTTTTCGCTTCGGAAGACGAAACGAAGACGAAGAAGACGAGGAGGACGAGAAAGAACGGTTTCATCAAACGAGGCATGAGTGCGGACGGAGGAACCTGCAAGCACACGAATAAATAAGATTACACCACAGCGCTGTTGAATTCTGGATCCTGATTGGTCAGAAGGTGTTGATTAATTTTCTATAACAGCAGCTCTGACAGTAGCGCAGGTTTATATTAATGCGCTCATTCTGATACGTTATCGTTTCTATAGCAACCGCTCACTCACAGGGACGTGTACAGCGGACGCTCCACATAAACAGATTAAAAAAACGTGTTTTTAAAGTTTTCTTAAAGTAGGGAGATGTTTATGGAAGGAGTCTCCAGTGTCAGCGCTTTGTATCAGTCAGAGGTAAAGCTGTAACTTTAAGTTTTCTGACATCTTCAGGACAGAGGAGTTTACGCTTCTTTGCGGTTTCTCGGTAACATGCGTAACAAGCTGTGATTTTTTAATCTTATTAACTACAAGAGAGAGAATAAAGAGAAGCTGCTGAGGGAATGAGTGTTTATAGCTGCTATAACGTAAGTGACAACAGGAACTCACCTGTTTCCACATTACATGTAACTATAAACGGATAAAAAGTATGACGTGCCCCGTCACACAGTATTTTACAGTAACAGCAACATAAACACACACACACACACACACAGAGTTGTTTATTCTGTATATAAATGTGAGGAATAAAATTATTTTCAAAATTAAGAATTAAATCTTTAAAGCAGAAATATTACAGAACACAAAATGACAAAAAAAGAATGATAATGCAAAAAAATTAGGAAAGCAGAAATATTATAATATTGTGTTATATATTATATTATATTATATTCTAAGATTTTCTATATGTATATCAAAGAAGTGTATGAATCCCAAACACTCACCAGAAACTACAGAGATGTTCACAGTTATTATATTTCTGTTATATTTTTCTATTTCGGATTGATGCAGTTTAATCTCTAAACAAAGATCACTTGTTAAAAAAAAAAAAAAAAAAACAAAGCGAAAAAAACAAGATATCGTTACAGCAGTTTGTCGTAAATTGAAAGAAATATTTTACCACCAATGTGCTTTTTTTCCTGCAAAATTCAAACTAATTCCATTTCAATTTGATTTTAAAGTTTTTACGTCTGTGTTTTTACTCACCCAGAGCGAGAACTCTTCCTTCTGGACCGTGAGAGCAAGATGGCCGAATAAGAAAGAAAGAGGAGGGAGGCAGAGAGAAAGAAAGAAAGAAAGAAAGGGAGTGAAGGAAAAAGGGGGGATTTTAGGGAGGGAGGGAGGGAGGGGGGGGGTATTTAAGGTTCAGGGAAAAAAGGAGCCTCAGTTTCTTCCCTCCATTAGGGTTTGAAAACAAGTGGACCCCCACCTACGTTCCCCTCGTTCCACTCGTTTGCTCTCTCTCTCTCTCTCTCTTTCGCTTAGATCTAGCAGGCCTCTTCCTTTCTCATGTGGAAGTGCGTTTGGATTTATAAACGTTAAATTGCTGTTACGCAACCGAGATGTTTAATACAGACAGTTTATAATAAGAAATAAAAATGAGTTCTATACGATGACACTTGAAAATGATCCGAGTAGGTTTTATAGTTTTATAGTTTTATTGTTCGTTTGGTTTAGCGCTGGATAAAGTCAGTGTGAAAGACTCAGCGGGGGTAAAAGAGGTCAAAGTTCGACTGTGTGTGTGATTGTGTGTGTGGGTGTGATTGTGTGTGTGCATGTGAAAAGAGAAGGAGAGTGTGTGTGAGTGTGTGTTTGTGCACAAACTAGATGCTCATATATCAACATCATAATACAGCATAAAGAAATACACAGTTTATTTTCTGAAATCATTATATTTTCTGGTTTATACCACAGTGTTGTCGAATCCTGGATTCTGATTGGTCAGAAGTTTGTATTAATGCGCATGTTCTAATACGTTATCGTTTCTATAGTAACAGCTCATTCACATTCGTACACTCCACATAAACAGATTTTAAAAATCTTTAATATGGTGATGTTTTCTCCAGAGTAAGGAGATGTTTATGTAACATGTATGGAAGGAGTCTCCAGTGTCAGCGCTTTGTAACAGTCAGAGGTAAAGCTGTAACTTGAAGTTTTCCGACATCTTCAGGACAGAGGAGTTTACGCTTCTTTGCGGTTTCTCAGTAACGTGCGTAACAAGCTGAGTTTTTTTTTTGTCTTATTAACTTGAAGAGAGAGAATAAAGAGAGGTTGGTGAGGGAACGAGTGTTTATAGCTGCTATAACGTAAGTGACAACAGGAACTAACGTTTCACTGAATATTAAATATAACTATAAATGGATAAAAAAGTATGATGTGATGTTCTTTGGTAGATTGCTGTGGTGTAAGAGGAATAAGCTTCAGGAGGGTAACAGTAACTCCGCTTCATCACACCATGCCGTCACTCAGTGTTTTAATGAAACAGCACTTTAACTATTTCTGACGTTCTTTAAAACAAACAAGATAGAAAGAAGCAGAAGAGAAGGACTTTGTTAAAAAAAAAAGAAAGGGGAAAAAGAAAATGACAGGAAGGAATTTGAAAATGAAAGAAATGCATCAAAAACAACAATAACAACAACAACAACAAGAAAGGCAGAATTATGAGAGGATTTCAGAACAGAATTAAAATTAAAATTAAAATTAGGCAGATGGATGTTAGAATAACAGGAAAAAAAAAACAAAGAAAAGAAAAGTTGAACGAAAGAAACAAACATATTATCATGCAAATGGCCTTTGCCTGGAAGTCTCACTACAGCAGAAGCTGTCTTTATAACAACCTGATTCTGGTCATACTCAAGTCTTCTCTCTCTCTCTCTCTCTCTCTCTCTCTCTCTGTCTCTCTCTGAGTGCTAATCTTCCTCTGCGAGCTCTTGACGTGGACGTTCCAGCGTAGCCGTCTCTCTCCGTCTCTCGGCTCGTCTTTTCGAGATGCGAGCGCAATCAAGCGGGCGTCCAGCACCGTCATCGAGGATGATTACGGCGACCTCGCCGGCCACTAATGACGGAGGACAGAATAATTGTGAATGAGATGCGAGCGGAGGCTGAACCTCGTTATTGAAATGCAACCCCGAAGATCTGCGAGTCGGAGATTGGCCATGATGACTCGCATCTCATCAAGAAAACGCTTTTCTTTTACATGGTTGAGCGCTACGACTCCACTACGAAAAACTGACAGACAAAATGTGTGAGATTCAGAGAGGGTCGAATTTCATGGGAGGATTTCACACACGGATCAACACTGGAACCGTCAGCCAGATGGAAATGTAGCTAGCATTGCACTTCCTAGCTAGCTAACGCTGATATATGCTTGAAAAGAAGACTTGCCAATCCTGAAGAGCAATAATGTGTATAATAAAGCGTAGAATAAAGCGTAGAATAAAGTGTAGAATAATGCGTATAATAAAGCGTAGAATAATGCGTATAATAAAGCGTAGAATAATGCTTGGAATAATGCATATAATAAATAATAGAATAATGTGTAGAATAAAGAGTAGAATAATGCGTATAATAAAGCGTAGAATAATGCGTAGAATAATGTGTATAATAAAGCGTAGAATAAAGTGTAGAATAATGCGTATAATAAAGTGTAGAATAATGCGTAGAATAATGCATATAATAAAGCGTAGAATAATGCGTATAATAAAGCGTAGAATAAAGTGTAGAATAATGCGTATAATAAAGAGTAGAATAATGCTTGGAATAATGCGTATAATAAAGAGTAGAATAATGCGTATAATAAATAATAGAATAATGCGTATAATAATGCGTAGAATAATGTGTATAATAAATAATAGAATAATGTGTAGAATAAAGAGTAGAATAATGCATGTAATAAATAATAGTATAATGCGTATAATAATGCGTAGAATAATGTGTATAATAAATAATAGAATAATGCGTAGAATAAAGAGTAGAATAATGCGTATAATAATGCGTACAATAATGCGTATAACAATGTGTAGAGTAATGCGTAGAATAATGCATAGTCTCCCCAGAGGTGGGTTAAAATGCAGTATATTTTCACAGGGGAAGAAGAAAAGAAAGAAAGACAGTGTACATGTAAACTTCTCTAGTGTCTACTTCTTAACTAAAACGAACTTTTTTCCCATTAAGTGCCTGGTGGTTTGCGTAAACCCCATATGTAGACACACTCGGCGGCTGAGCGGACCGACGCAGGAGAGCAAACTGTTTTTTTTTTTTTTATTGCTTTCTACTTATTAAAATTAAAATGATTTAGATTTGATACTTCTTTGTAAGAGTTTTTAATCGCTTTTTTATTTCTGTCTCTTGTGGCTGAAAAAGTGCCATTTTGAAAATTTTTTTAGACAAAAATTTTCAGTGGCATCCCTAATAAATCTACGTAGCTGATGTTAGCTAAACATGTGTATACGTGCGTAATGTTAGCTACGTGGAACACGCCGATAGATTTTATTTCACATTATTGAACTCAAAACATGCTCCATTTTCCATGACAGAAAGCAAGGACTCTGCGTCAGTGCATCTTTCAATCGAGAAAAAATCGAAACAGCAAGAGATTAGTAACGTGAGATAGGGAGAAGGGGGCGGGGCTTCCAGGGCAGTTAATATCGGAGAGTTCAAAACAACTACAGAACATTCCAAATTCATATGTTGATTGGCTCATCTGACATTTTTATTGGGGAAAATAAAGAAGACTTTTGGCGTATTTTTGCATGATAACGATGTTGAAATGCAGATCGCCTACACAAGTTTGTGAGGCCTTCATGTTTGTTTTGCTATTGCTGTTGCTATTTAATGACATTTTGCGTAATGTACAAATTCTAGTTGTTATTTTGTGATTATCAATTTTGATTTTGCGATAAAACAAAACCAGCAGGAAAGTGTTTGAGGTCCAGTCCTCTTTCATCCATTTGTGTTTTTAAATGTCATATAGATAAATATGGGATAAATTTAAAATTTATATCCTGAGTTTATTTATTGTCCAGTTTATTTATTGTCCATTGTTCAAAGCGCTATACAAATAGAATTGAATAGAATTGAATAGAGTGTACGGAGAGCTTAGTCACCATTCCGTCATATTGGTTTGCCTCAGTTTTGCCAAGTGATGAATTCAGCTGTTTTTTTTTTCTCCTCATGAAGTGGATGGTTGGTTGTCCATCACAGTCACATCTTTGTTTCCTGTCCTTGATGAAACTCTCTCACTCCTTCCTGCGGGAAGAAAAAAAAAACCTCAACATGTCTGTAAGGTTTAAGATTTCTGTGTGTTTCAATCCTTTCAGCCTTTCCAAGGTCATGTCCTACGCCTCGGTGTTTTCACGGACAAGTGAATGTGCGCTGAATCATTTCCACTGTTTTCAGGTCAAATCTGTGGCAAATTTTGTGGCATTGCAGCTCGAAGAGGACAATAAACACAGCGTTATATACGATATACAAGATCTTCACAGTCCATTAATGTAGTAAAAAACACAACCTTTAAAAACCGAGTCGACCCAAATCACAAAAGAACACTAAAAACTTTGCGATTTGAAATCCATATTTATAATTATGCTTTCTGGACCATCGAGCTAGAGGTCAGCTAGCTATATTTACAAATATTTATATAAAAGTAAAAGACACTTACACAGGTGCACTGTAAGGGCTGATTTATACCCCTGTGTGAGCGTCTCTGCGTAAAGCGTCAGGACGTTGTGTGTAGACACTCTCTCAGGGTGAAATATTCATACTTTCACGTAACATGAGCGTGTCCTCTAGGAGGCGCTGTTTCAAGAGCCACGCCAGAATTTACTGAATTGGACAGTGAAGAAAAATGTTCAGACATAATGTTGTTTTGTGAAGCGCTAAGGAGAAAAAAAAAACGAGTGAATTCTGACTGAAAACGTTTCGGAAGTGTTTTAACTCGTCTGTACTCAGCAGTGTGAGCGGCTCTCGTATCGAAGCACTTCAATATAACAAGTGTTTAAATTCTATTTCACAATTCTATCCATCACTGACTGACGATGCTTTAGTTTTTAATTTTATTGACTTTTTTTTTTGGATTAAACTGGACATGATAATGAACTACAGCTGTTATAAAGCCTCGTGCTTTATATGACATATTTACATGAACACAATATCAAGATTGTATTTGTAAATAAACCTATTATACAGTAATGTGATCATATCTCCGTGTGTGAGGCGAGCGTGAAGCACAGGGGAAAACTCGCTTGTGTTCATTTCTACTCACTGTTCAGCGTGAGAGTTTAATTATAGAGGAGAAATGTTTATTAAAGACACCAGTCTGAGAAACTCACACAGTGAATCTGTTTACACTGATCCGTTTCATCTAATCCGTTTCTGTCGTGAGCTGGTTTTTAACAGACGACATTTTCGGAAAGCAGTTTCAGATCACAAGCTCGTCTATAGAAGATGGAAAGTTCTGGATGTAAAATTTTATTATTTAGCATTTTATTGTTTACACTTCAGATGTACTTAGAACAAGATTGTTCTGATTTAAACAATATTCATCTGAATTTGATTAAACCAACGAAAGAAATTTCACAACGTCTCCATGTTTCCGTGTATGGAATCACCGTGCACACACCTTTTTAGCCAACCAATCAGCTTTCCCCCAACGCAAAGCACTGAAGAGACGCAAGACACGTAGTTAGCTTGTGGGAGGACTGCACGCTAGCACATCTGCATCTCTGCATGCCATGTTTACCCATAATCCCCCTCTCTGCATCACTGAATCTGCCTTAACTCCACTTTTTAAACATCTCATGCTTGAAACTCTCAATTAACTCAATCATCTCACAACTCTCAATCCTATTACCTTTTAACACATTCACTCCTATGAAATATTTGGAATATTCCACAAGTCACATGTTAACAGGAAGTTGCATCATCTGAATTTCCTGAAGATCACAAGAAGAAGAAAATTAATGCTGCATTTGTGATGCTTTGTAAATGCTCAGTTGTAATGACATCATTTCCCACCTCTGGATTTTTTTTGTCTTTTGTTTGCTTGGTCAGAGCACGTAAAGCTCATAAAAATCTACTTTAACTGCAGTTTTCTTCAAATATTCATGCAACATTTTGAACTGAAATTGCAGCACAGGAACAACAGTGGTCAATAACGAGTAGCTTAGCAACAAGCTAGCCAGCTAACGTTAGCTAACTCTAATGTTGATGATTAGCTTCTGTAAACAGTGATTATTATGGTCAGTGTTATAGATTTAACCGAGTACTGTGTCTGTATATAAACTGATCTAAAGCCAGTACTGCTATAAACTCATTTAAAAGTAGAGAAGGAGGACTTTACACTGTTCACGGTGAGAGCGGCCATGTTGACGTGACATCACTTGGGGAAGGAACTGATAGTTGAGAAAACTACCCCAAGCTGATGAGTGGTTTATACCGGTTGTAGGCGGAGAACTACCCCTCGAACGCAGCATTAGTTCTGTCATTATTTTTTTCTATATTTTCAGTGATATTGTGATTTTGACTGATGAGGTCACTTTGAAATTAAAACCCTGTTACACAAATTATAGGCTGAAATTATGAATTGAAAAAAAAAGTTTTTTTAACTAAATGTTATCATGATGTTAGCATGGATGCTGTTGTGTATTTACTGTACCGATTCTGTACCAAAAACTCAACTCTGTTAGACATTTAAGAGCAAAGTGCAGCCTTGTAAAAGTGAGACTGTTGCCTGAGATAGGGTTAAACACTTTTTTTTGAGCAATTAATGGAAATTAATGGAATTTATGGAACAAACAGATTACTTTTTAAGCTTCTCCAAATTCATTTCACAGACATGCTGAAAAAGAGTGCATACTGACAGGGAGGAGAAACGAGAATCATTTACTGTGAGCAGTTAAACACGTTCTGTTTGATTTCTTATTGAAAAATGATTTTAAAAATAAATAAAGTTGAATTTTTAAAAATTACAAAGGCTAAATTGTCCATCTCACAAGGGGTCTACAGCTAGGGAGCTAATTAAAGAGGCTGTGTGTTAATGGAATAGTCCACCTCCCCCGTTCTGTCACAAAATGGGCCAGCCCGGCCATACAATTACGATTATTGGCTGAAATTAGAATTGTAATACTGGCTCTAATTGACTATATCATCACAACTTTGGCAGATTTTATAGCTTTTCAATTAGTTTTTATGCGATTTTTTTTTATCATAAATATAGAAAATTAATGGAATTTATGGAACAAACAGATTACTTTTTAAAGCTTCTCCAAATTCATCTCACAGACATGCTGAAAAAGAGTGCATGCTGACAGGGAGGAGAAACGAGAATCATTTACTGTGAGATTAACAATGGCTTTCAAAAGACAGCAGGACTAAAGCAACAAGACATAAACCTGTCTCTGAGCAGGTATTGAGGAGAATGGGACTGTTTCTGAGAGGTATTTTGGAGAACAGGGCAGTCTCGGAGGGGTATTTATGGAAACTGGAC
>CM040463.1:914167-949712 GCA_022758105.1 Pangasianodon gigas | reverse complement strand
TCAGAGGGGTATTTATGGAAACTGGACCATCTCAGAGGGGTATTTATGGAAACTGGACCGTCTCAGAGGGGTATTTATGGAAACTGGACCGTCTCAGAGGGGTATTTATGGAAACTGGACTGTCTCAGAGGGGTATTTATGGAAACTGGACTGTGTCAGAGGGGTATTTATGGAAACTGGACTGTTTCAGAGGGGTATTTATGGAAACTGGACTGTCTCAAAGGGGTATTTATGGAAACTGGACTGTCTCAGTGGGGTATTTATGGAAACTGGACCATCGCAGAGGGGTATTTAGGGGAACTGGACTGTCTCAGAGGGGTATTTAGGGGAACTGGACTGTCTCAGAGGGGTATTTAGGGGAACTGGACTGTGTCAGAGGGGTATTTACGGAAACTGGACTGTGTCAGAGGGGTATTTACGGAAACTGGACAGTCTCAGAGGAATAGGTCATGGAGTATGGAATATTTGGGACAATAGAACTTTTTTCCAGAGGAAGTTTAGGGAAATAGGACTGTTTCTGAGGGGGTATTTAGATAAATTGAACTCTCTATGCAGGGGTATTTGGGGGAATAAGCCTGTGTCTGAGGGGTATTTAGTGGAACAGGGCTGTCACAGGGGCATTTAGTGGAATAAGACAATCTTTGAGCAGTAGGAGCACAAGTGTGTCTCTCAGGAGTATTTATGGCAATATGACTGTCTTTGAAGGGGTATTTATAGTGAATGGTCTGCCTGAGAGGTATTTATAGAAAAAGGATTATCTGCATGCAATACAGATCAATATCAAAAGCCGTGTTTCCCCATTATGAGGTGTTAAATATGTATTACTCATTATAAACAATAAAACAAATCTCTCTGTCATTAGTGTCATTGTTTTAGCCGACTACGCTACGTGTTATAGCGTTAATGAATTCCTGAGGATTTTGAGTCACATGTAACGTGATCCAGAGTTTAATTTTAAAAAAAAACTATCTTGCTGTCATAGTGATAATAAAATCTTGTTTACTTTGCCACATGCCTGTGTTTTGGTTCTGTCTCCGCCCCTGTCCCATCATTGGTCTGTTACCTAATGTGTGTGCCTGTTCTGCGTTCACCCTGTGATTAGTTTGTCTTTATATTCCCTCATGTTCCTTTGTCTCACTGCTATGTATTGTTTATTGTAGTGTGCATTTCGCATATTTCCCACGTTCCCTGTTCTTTGTTTGCAGTTTTAGTTCCGTGTTTAGACCCATGCGTGTGTTGTTTATGATTATGGATATGCCTGTGATTACGCTGTCTCCTTGAACCTTGACCCCTGCTTTGTTTCATGATGGTGATTCCTGAACTTCTCTCAAAAAATAAAGAACAATATTTTAGGCACTTGTGTCCTGCCTCTCTTAACTAGGTGTATTTATGGGAATGTGACTCTGAGGGGTATTTAGGGAAATAGACCTGACTCTGTTGGGGTATTTAGTGGAACAGGACTAGATTTAGGGCAATAAGATAGTCTTTCAGTGGTATTTACGAGCATAAGTTTCTGTAAGGGGGTATTTAAGGGAACAGAGCTGTTGCTGTGTTTGTAGGGGTATTTAGGAGCATAAGAGTGCCCCTGTGGGGTAGTTAGCGCAATAGGACCATTTCTTTGTGATATTTTGGGAATAGTACTGTCTCTGAGTGGTATTTAAGGAGGGGTCTGGGGGCAATTTAGGAGCATGGAGGGTGTCTCTGAGTGGGTATTTTGAGGATTAACACTGCCTTTGTCTGGGTCTTTAGGGGAACAGAACTCTGAATCCGATGGGAACTCTGAAGGGGTATTTATAGTGAATGGTCTGCCTGAGAGGTATTTATAGAAACAGGATTATCTGCATGCAGTACAGATCGATATCAGAGAAAATAGGACACTATAAAGAGTTTAATCAATAAGTGGTTCTGCTGTAAAACGTGTTAAAAGTGTTGCTCGGTCATTTCAGTGAGCCGTGTTTCCTCATTATGAGGTGTTAAATGTGTATTACTCATTATAAACAATAAAACAAATCTCTCTGTCATTAGTGTCATTGTTTTAGCCGACTACGCTACGTGTCAAAGCTTTTATGAATTCCTGAGGATTTTGAGTCACATGTAACTTGATCCTGACTTTCAGCCTTGATAAAAATATATCTTGCTGTTAGAGTGATAATAAAACCATGATTACAAACCTTTTCAAAAAGGTGAGTACTTGACATTTTTCATTGAACAAACTGTAAATGGAGGCAATAAAAAAAAAATTCCAAGCATAGAAAAAATGTAATGCATCAGAAAATTAAAAAGCTGCTGTACAGTGCGAAAGAGACGAAATATTCAACCACTGACTTGTTGATTAAAGGATGAAAACGAATAATGACGGTAATATCTGATTTCTGACAGAATGTTGCCTTGAGTTGTTGGCGTCGCTGGCTCCGAAAGCAGAAAGCAGAAAACACTGAATAACAGTAAGACTGGAAATTAAAAATGAAATATTCACAATGTCCCTCTTAGTGGAAATGTAGTTGATCAATTAAGACACATTCAATGTCCAGTCATTGGTCTGTTAGCTAATGTGTGCACCTGTTCTGAGCTGTGATTAGTTTATCTTTATATTCACTCATGTTCGTTTCATGTTCTCATGTATTGTAGTGCACATTTCTGAGCCTTAGTTCCTCCCCCTCAGTTCAGAGCACTGAGATATAGACTTTGGGTCTACACTTTGCTCAAGAGTCACGATGCAATTTACGGCTCTTACTTTTAATGACTCACTGATACGGCTTTGCAAGCTCAGGTCAGGTGTTCTCAAGCTCTCGAATAAACGCACTGTTTAAACACTACAGTATGACATCTTAATATAAAACTCAGCATGTGGAGTTCATCGCTAGCAGCACACTACAGCGAAAAACATAAACTGAACGAAATAAAATATCCTATGACATTATTCATTGATTAATACTAAGATGGTTACTCATTTTGGTTTTGGTAAAGTGAGGTAGGAATTTGCACTCAGTTTGTTTGAGTAGATTTCATCCCATGTTTTGAGTAAAGAGTACCTAAATTTAACAGCTAGGACACACTAAAAGAAATGAGGTAAAGTCTACCTAACATACCTAACATCTCAATACATTGCACAACTAATTACTTATAAAAAAAAAAAGTGAGTAATATTAACTCTCGATTGTTAGTAGGCAACTGTTCATGTACTTAATTATTATTAATAATTAATCAATATGACTAATTAAACATTACTTATTCAGGGAAGGTTAGCTTTACTTGAAAAATTAGTGTCAGACACAGGAGATGATATAGATGATACAGGAGATGATTTAATTGACCAAATTTTCAAAAAAATTAACAATGGAGGTACCAAAGAACCCTCTTCATGCACTCTGCATATTCAAGTTTCTTGAACACTTCAGTGGTGGATTTGACGTCCCCAGAGGGTTGCATACGTCAAAGTCATCTATGTAAAGAATGAGTGAGAGTTTAAGTTCATCTCCAGATAAAAAGCTGTTTTCTCTGAGGAAAGATCCATCATGCAATGATTTGTATCCAGAAGAAACATTAGCTGCCCTCTATTCTGTAATATTGTGTCTTGAATGTGTCCATTGTTCACACGTTGAGGTAATAATGGGAGAATTGGTACCTTACTGGGAGTTTTGTTTTTCTTGCTACTATCAAGTATGTACTCAGTCAGTGAGATGCTCCTTTATAATTTGTTCTCTCCTATAGTGTGTGCTTAATTTTGCACAGCCAATTCATTTCTGTACCAGCACAGAAAGGGTTTAGCTTGCAAAGATCTTTCACGAGTTCTGAAATCACCGAATCCTCAAAAGTACAGCCATGCTTCCTCAAAGTGCTCAGTATAATGTCTTTAATAACTGGGCCAGATGCAGATGATGTAAGGAAATTAAGTTCATCTATGCATGTATTAGACCTATTGAAAATGCATTCCAATTTAAGGAGACGCAACCCCAGTCTCTTGAAAATAGTTTTGTTCAAGTCTTCATCCTCCTCAAGGACAGAGTCACAGTAGTTTTCACTTTCAACAGATTGGCTTTCTTCATGCTTCATTCTTGGCTTTGGTATTCTTGAAAAACCGAGGTCTTAAAATCTTCCCCTGAATGGGGATTATGTTTCCTGCTCTTGTGACTGTGGAAACACACATCACGCTACTGGCAGTTAATTTATTTTATTCACCAGTATAGATTGGCAGTTTTGGACCCTGTAGTCTGCTATTAAAGCTAAATTGACTGACTTCAAATAGTAACCTGTCAATACCAGACAAGATAGCTAGCTAGCTAGCTTAAATTTGAAACCTTACACTAGATTCAGCTGAGAAAGCAATACTGTACAATGAAACCATTCCCCTGTAAAATACCACCACATGTAGCTAGTTTGAAGTAACCAACGTTCTTGCCATCCACCTGCACAATGCTACAGACATTTTTCACTGCTATTTTTTAGAATTAACGTTAAGTAGCTCACTTTGCTTGCACGTTCAATTCTGGTGTTAGCGCTGCTCGTGTTAATTAGCTTGCTAATTATCAAAGACAGACTGCCAGTGCCTAGAGAAGGCTACAAACTTAAATTCCTGGTCTAACACAGAAGACTACAAACCTTGTGATAGATCTTACCATTAAATAAGTTAACATTTGCATTCATGATATGATACACAGCAACATCTTTAACAGGAACTCGATACGCCCCGTTCTGCCAATTATCGAAACTGATTGACCCATGACGCATGCGCACGTGGCAGTGCAGGGCACGGCTAATATCTTGGGGTATATTTTATGATATTTTTTATGCTGCACTTATTACTGTTAACCAATAGGTAGAGTAGGTAGAATTTATCCATTACCTATTATATATTTCCCTTGCTGACTAATATACTTAAGTAAAATGTAAATGATTTGCATGGGTTGTATCTACCACCCTCCAAAATCCTTTTTTACAGTGTATCTCTAAACATGGACAAAAGGACAAAGTCACAAAGAGAAAAACAGACATAGCGCAAAATCTCAAAGGTGGAATTGTATGCTAGAAGTGACTGTGATGATTTAATTGAATTTCCTGACATTATATGGAGTTACGGAGGCAAACAAGTTCACAGTTTTATCAATGCTAAACTGGCACTAATGGACTGCAGTGTTCATTTTTTTGCAGCCTATAGCCAGCTAGCCATGTTTAGCTCGCTAGTTACAAGCTATTTTTTTTTTTTACTGTAACTCTTAACAACACCCACTCACGGATAAATGACCTCAATCACATCAGCTATGCTAATTATTGTATTCAAGTACACACACACACACACACACACACACAGAGAGTAAATTATTTTCCACTCCACTTAGATCAAAAAGTACTGAGTCATCCAGAGTTAATTACATTTTTACTGTTAAATTGATTTCTATGTATTTGCTGTAAAAAAAAAGAACATAAATAAAGGACAACAAGGACAAGAGATTGTACACACACACACTTCATCCAAGAGCACTCAACCCTCCCCCAGTCGCTTGCCATTACACACACACACACACACACACACGCACACTAAAAGACAGTGATTGCAGACGACGGAGAGACTCTCGAGGAGGACTGAAGAGGAGTTGAAAAGCTTTTACACTCGTTTATAGCCTCGTCTCACACACTTGGTGTAAAAATATGCTCAAGCTGTGAGTCAGATGAGATTTTACTCTCAATACATCAATACATAAATGTTCACCGGTGTAGAAAAGAGCTGAAATAATGAGATAAATAACATTGTTTATTAGCATTAATACCGTTATATCATTCTGTATTTCAACTACTTCAATTCAATTCAATTTCATTTGTATAGCGCTTTTAACAATGGACAATGTCACAAAGCAGCTTTACAGAAATAAATGGATTCACAAAAAAATCTATTGTAAATATGTGAATTTATCCCTAATGAGGAAGCCAGAGGTGACGGTGGTGAGGAAAAACTCCCTGAGACAATATGAGGAAGAAACCTTGAGAGGAACCAGGCTCAAAAGGGAACCCATCCTCATCTGGGTGCAACAGATAATGCGATTATAAATAAATCCCTTCTATTATTGTGTACTATAAGGACAAATAGTGCAATTGTGCAACCAGAAAATTTATCACAGTTTTTGCAAGAAGTCCGGTTGGTTAAAATCTATCCACTGTCCACTGATGGAGTCCTGAGTACGAAGGTGCTCGTGGCAACTGCAGCCCCAAAGCCACTACAGCAATCGCAGTCCCAAGCCATTACAGTACAGCTCCCCATATGTGATCCCCAAGCCATCTCCACAACCCCCAGGTGGCACCATCCCCAGCAATCCAAATGGTTCTTCAGGCCGTCCATATGGGGCCCCAGCAGCAGCGAGTGAACTCAACCGATGAGAACTCCAACCAGAAGTAGGGCATCAGGATGGGTCAGGCAGCGAGGAGGAGCAGAAGGTGCATCAGGATGGGTCAGGCAGCGAGGAGGAGCAGAAGGGGTCAGGATCACTGGCATCTCAGAAGTAGCATGTGTAGCTCGACAGAGAGTGAGGGAGAGAGAAAGATGGTACATATAATTAGCTTTACATTAGTATTGACTTATCACAGCAATCATATAATATTAGTATAGAATATAGGCTAGTGTACTGTATCTAATATAGCATAGTATGAAATATTACTGCATCAATATTCTAATTGTAATCTAGTGTATATATAGTATTGGTATAGTATCAGTATCAGTATCAGTATCAGTGTAGCACCTGCTACAGCATTAGTATGTACTAGAATTAGTGTACCAATATTCTAATTACTGTAAAATATATACTACAACATTCGTATAGCAATAGTATATTTGCATAGTAGCACTATAGCACAGTACTATAGCTGTAGTATGTACTAGAATTAGTGTCTCAGTACTCTAATTTCAGAATAGTACACACTATAGCATTAGTTTATATAGTATCAGTATATTCTAATTTGAGTATAATATACACTAGCATTAGTATAGCAATAGTATATTAGTATAGTACATACTTTAGCATTAATATGTTCTAGCATTAGTGTATAAATATTATAATGTCAAGTATAATATACACTATACACTATTACTATTACTAGCATTAGTATAGCAATAGTATCAGTATAGTACATACTTTAGGATTAATGTGTACTTGCATTGGTGCATAAATATTGTTTTTTTTTTAAGTATAATATACTGTATATACTATAGAATTAATATAGCAATAGTACATTAGTATAATATCAATACTATAGCACTAGTACAGCAACACTATATTAGTATAGTATCAATATAGTACATACTTTAGTATTAATAGGTACTAGCATTGGTGCATAAATACTGTATAATATATACTATAGAATTAGTATTGCAATAGTATATTAGTATAATCAGTATCAGTATAGCACATACTATAGCATTAATATGTTTTAGAATTGGCATAGGCTACCAATATTCGAAATTTATGACAGTAAATACTAGCAATACTACAGCTTTAGTATAAAAATAATAATAGTATATTAGTATAGTATCAGTATAACTCGTACTATAATATTAGTATAGCTAATGCTATAGCAGAGTATATTAGTATAATATACTGTAAGTGTAGCACATTCTATGTATCAGTATAGTATTTACAGTACTATAGCATTAGTATAACTAGCATTACTATAGCAATAGTATATTAGTATAGTATCAGTAAATACATTAATATATACTAGCATTAGTGTATCAATATTCTAATTTAAGTACAGTCAGGTCCATAAGTATTTGGACAGTGACACACTTTCCATAATGTTGCCTCTGTACATCACCACAATGGATTTGAAATGAAGCAATCAAGATGTGATTGAAGTGTAGACTTTCAGCATTAATTCAAAGGGTTTAACAAAAATATTGCATTAACTGTTTAGGAATCACAGCCATGTTTTTACAGATTCCCTCCATTTTCACAGGCTCAAAAGTAATTGGACAAACCAGCATAGTCATAAATATTAGGATTATTTTTAATACTTGGATGCAAATCCTTTGCAGTAATGATGCCTGAAATCTGGAACCCATGGACATCACCAAATGCTGAGTTTCCTCCCTTGCGATGATTTGCCAGGTCTTTACTGCAGCCGTCTTCAGTTGCTGCTTGTTTGTGGGTCTTTCTGCCTTCAGTTTTGTCTTCAGTAAGTAAAAAGCAGCTCAACTGGGTTGAGGTCAGGTGACTGACTCGGCCATTTAAGAACATTCCATTTGTTTGCCTTAAGAAGCTCTTGGGTTGCTTTCGCGGTATGTTTTGGGTCATTAACCATCTGTACTGTGAAGCGCTGTCCTATCAGTATTGCAGCATTTGACTGAATCTGAGCAGAAAGTAGCTCCATACACTTCAGAATTCATCCTGCTACTTCTACCAGCAGTCACATCATCAATAAACACCAGTGACCCAGTTCCATTAGGAGCCATACATGCCCATGCCATAACACTGCCTCCACCATGTTTGACAGATGATGTTGTATGCTTTGGAACATGAGCCCTTCCTTTCCTTCTCCATACTCTTCTCTTCCCATCATTCTGGTACGAGTAAATCTTGCATCAGAACTGGTCAGGCTTTTTAGATGTTTTCTAGCAAAGTCTAATCTGGCCTTTTTGTTCTTGAGTGTTACTAGTGGTTTGCATCTTGAGGTAAACTGTCTTTGTTTACATTCATGAAGGTGTCTCTAGACTGTAACTTTGACAATGATGCGCCTCCCTCCTCTAGAGTGTTCTTGACTTGGCTAGATGTTGTGAAGGGGTTTTTCCTCACCAAGGAAAAAATTCTGCGATCATCCACTTTAGTTGTTTTCTGTGGTCTTCCAGGACTTTTGGTGTTGCTGGGCTCGCCAGTGCATTCCTTCTTTTTAGGAATGTACCAATTTGTTGATTTGGCCACTCCTAAAGTTTCTGCTATCTCTCTGATGGGTCTGTTTTGTTTTTTCAGCCTAATGATGGCCTCCTTCATTTGCATCAACACCTCTTTGGACCACATATTGAGAGTTCCCATGAACAGCTACCAAATGCAAATTCAACACTTGGAATCAACTCCAGAGCTTTTAACTCCTTAATTTGTCATGAAATAAGGAGGAAACAGGAAACACCTGGCCATTAAACTGTTTATCAGTCAGTTGTCCAATTTCTTTTGAGCCTGTGAAAATGGAGGGACTCTGTAAAAAAATGGCTGTAATTCCTGAATGGTTAATGCAATATTTTTGTTAAACCCCTTGAATTAAAGGTGAAAGTCTACGTTTCAATCACATCTTGATTGCTTCATTTCAGATTCATTGTGGTGATGTACAGAGGCACAATTACGAAAATTGTGTCACTGTCCAAATACTTATGGACCTGACTGTAAAATACATTTATGTGTATAGTATAGCACATATAATACTTTCCTGTGATATTGTCTGTCTATATTTGGAAACGATTCTAAGGCACAGTCTCTGGAATAAGGGTGTGATGATATATCGGTATGATGACAATATTAAACTCTGAGACTGATATATTGTTACTGCTATGCTATACTGATTTAAAAAAACACTTCTTGTATTCTTTATAAAACTGGGTATCTTTAGGAGGATGTACTGAAAGCTGTGATAATGTCTTGGGCGGTTATTATACTGAGAATGTATCATAAAGTTTCAGTTCTCTTTGTAAACTTCATTCATCTTCGTTGCCAATATTCCATATTACTGCTCCATTTTCTAAAAAGCTCCAGGTGGATCAGTTATTATGAAGCTGAAATACTCGGTGCAAGTGTTTGGTTTCGCTCCATTAGCGTGATTGATGGCGTGCTGTTTGATGTGAGGCCTGACACGAAGGATGCTGGATGGTTTTAGCCTAATTTTCTGAGTTAATAATATGATCTTTTTCTCCTGTCGAGTCTCAGTGCTGGTACTGTATACTACGAGGACCTGGCTATGAGTTAATGTTGACGTTATGATATCTTAGTTATTATCTGTCACAACATCTATAATTATATACAGTGTGTAAGTGATAAACAGCTTATGTAACAGAGTTATGCAACCAACTCTGATTTTCACCAAACTTATTATTCTATTGTGAAAAAAAAGTATTGTAAAAAATTCTAGGGAGGTTTTTTAGTATATATTGATGTCATTGCACACGTAAATAATACACATAAACATATAATCTGATGATTAGTGAGTAGTTTCAGTTCACTATACCAGCAACTCTTTTTAATCTCCATGTGTTTCCCTGTCAGAAATAGTTCCCTTATTTGGAAGAGAAGAATCCTCAGTTATTGAAGAACCCTTGAAGAACCCTTTTTTTAAAAGACTGTACCAAGTTCCCAAGAAGCTAAATGTTAAACTCCTGACAGGTTTTAGATATTAGGAAGAAAATAATGATTAATAATTTGGAGTTTGTACCACACACACTTACCCACGTAACACACACACTCTTAGAAAAAAAGGTTCTTCAATGGTTCTTTAAGGGGTTCTCTAAAGGTTCAACAACACTTTGTTGTAGGTTTCTACATAGAAAAATTCAAGGGTTCTTAATGGTTCTTATTTTTTTAACATTGTATATAATAATTAATGGTTCTAACTCTTAATGGTTCTAAGTTTAGAAAAACTAAATGTAATGATATTTTTATGGTATATTATGATTTAGAGGTTTGGAATCGGTCTGGTTTTGTCCCTGCATCACACACCTGTTGAAGCAATGACTCAGTGTGATCGCACACACATCTGTGTGAGTGTATGTGTGTGTGTGTGTGTGCGTGTGTGGGTGTGTGTGTGTGCGTCTGTGCTAGAGGTCAGTCTGAGCAGGATCTCAGACTCTTTTGTTGTTCAGGATGAAAAGCTCCACGCAGCTGGACGACTTCTGAACCCACACACACATACACACACACACACACACACACACACACACACACACACACACACACACATTCATTTCTCTTGTCTCTTTTGATCATTTCCCCCCCCAATTTAGGATGAGTGGTGTTTTTAGGAGATTGAAACGGATCAGAGAGTTGGGACAGAGGGAGAAAAAGAAGCATTTCAAACTGACAGTAAGACACTGACACACTGAATCACTGACACGCTGAAACACTGAAACACTGACACACTGAATCACTGACACGCTGAAACAGTGAAACACTGCCAAACTGAAACAGACTGAAACACTGACACACTGAATCACTGACACGCTGAAACAGTGAAACACTGCCAAACTGAAACAGACTGAAACACTGACACACTGAGTCACTGACACACTGCAACGGTGAAACTGAAACACTGACACACTGAAACAGACTGAAACAATGACTCACTGAAACACTGACACACTGAAACTGAAACACTGACACACTGAATCACTGACACGCTGAAACTGAAACACTGAACACTGAAATGGTGAAACACTGACAAACTGAAACACTGAACACTGAAACTGAAACACTGACAAACTGAAACACTGACAAACTGAAACACTGACAAACTGAAACTGAAACACTGAAAACTGAAACACTGACACACTGAATCACTGACACGCTGAAACAGTGAAACTGTAACATTGACACACTGAAATGGTGAAATCCTGACACCTAAAAGATGAAACACTGAAACAGTGAAACTGAAATACTAACACAGTGACATACTGAAAAGCTGAAATGGTGAAACATTGAAAGACTGAAACACTGATACACTAAAATATGCTGAAAAACTGACAACTAATACCGTGAAACACTGACACTCTGAAACACTGAAACACAGAAACAGACACACAGAAATGTAATGAGTGACAGTGTATGTGTATAATAACACAGCTATACTTTCTCTCTCTCTCTCTCTCTCTCTCTCTCTCTCTCTCTGTGTGTGTGTCCCAAAAGTCTCCATACAGAGGGGAAAATAACACCTTTTAGCAAAAAAGCAACTATACTTACAAAACATCCTCTACATGATTGACATTTCTTTGAAAACACATGGAGTCGTCTCTTCTGCTCCCAGTTTAGTGACAGTGTGGTGTGTGTGATGTGCTCACCATGTTTCCTATTAAAGTCCATCAAAACCTTGCGACAATTTCCCGATGCAGCCATGAGAATGATTTCAATACCTTCTTCTTTTGTCAAAGGCTAACTGAAAAAAATATAAACTAAGTATGAAAAATTTTGGAAGATATTTTGCTAAAAAGTGTTAATGTCCACTATATATGAAGACTTTTGGGACACATATAAATATGAGATGTCAGAAAAATTGTTTTAGATATGTAACCTCTGTTTTAAGTTGTAATTAAGAAAATACCAGAGGCACTAATTAAGAAAATGTTTTCATGTCCTGAGGTCAATTTCCTGTTTAAATCTGGTCACAGTTACTCCAATCTGAGGTGAGTGCAGTTTTCTTATTTTTGACCTAAAAAGTTAAAATGCTAAAAATAATTTTTAAAAAATGCATCACAGCGTGTCCTGGTATACACATTTACACGTAGAACTTGCTCAAAAATTATGATGATATGGTGTAATCACAATACCACAGCCGGTGTGTTTCTAATAAAGTGCTTACTAAATGAATGATTTCTTTATTATTTCTACAGTGTAATAATGTTCTGTATTCTGTCTTCTCTACACCCTGGCATCTTTCACAAACAAAAGGAAATAAATGTTTATGCAGATTCTTTGATTTTGACAAACATCTAAGAAAGATTTTTCTTTCAACCTACATCCACAACATGATGCTACCACCACCATGCTTCACAGCAGGGCCACGCAACATGATGCTACCACCACCATGCTTCACAGCAGGGCCATGCAACATGATGCTACCACCACCATGCTTCACAGGATGCTATTCTCAGGGTGTTGGGTTTCTACCAAATGTAGTGCTTTGTGCCCAAGCAATACAAGTTCAATGTTTATCAAATATTTGCATAATGGTAATTCATAATGTGTTGTGTTCTGTGTAACATATTAATTGTAACAGTGGTGAAAGTTTTGAAACCATTGTTTTGTAGAAAAAAATTGCACCACTTAAAAATCTTTTCTTTTTTTATTTTATTAAACCTATATAATGTCCCTATATGTTTGAGCTTAAATGTGTTTTTCTTTTTATACAATTTTTAAATGAATTCTGGAGGACATTGTATGTATAGACTGCCAGTAAAATGTTTTTGTGCACTCTATAAATGAATATAAATTTTGGTAACTTTCAAGCAGTGTGTTTATTTTAAAGTTTTTCTAATTAGAAGGTGGATATAATAGGAATAGCTGAACCGAGAAATGTTTGTAGCTTTATTATATAAGAAATGATTCAGCACTAATTGAAATAATCAGAGATGTTGATCTGACTCATTAGACTGTTGGAGGCATGCCATATATTTTTATTACAGCAGATATTAAGATTCTTGATCTATAATAAATACACAGATTTAGCACTTTGGTGGGAAACATAATAAAAAAATATATCATTTTTATTTGATTTATTTTGTTATTCATGCTGACTGACATCTAATGTGTCCTGTTGCTTTAGATCAGAACTCACAGTCGTCTGTTTGTTTCATTGGTTTCTGATGTAAAAAAAAAAATTCTCAGTTTTCTGACTTTGTCAATATTACTATAAAATTCAGACATTAAATATGGACGAGTCGCCTTAGGCTGCTTTCACGCTTGCCATTTTTTTTTTGTGGGAAGTGACTGCAAGCAATAAAAACAAACATAAAGGACAGAAAGCCACCAGTGAAAAAAATGAGTCTTGTTAGTGAGGAGATTTATGACATGTTGAATTGAAATTATTCCAAGGTTTCAATGTGACTAAAATTTACAATGTGTGTGTTTTTGGGACGTTCCCCACTACACGATGTGACATCCCATTTAAATAACTTACACCACAGGTGATTGCTTTAAGGCTACACAGGAAGCCCTAAAAGTTCATTAAAATGCGGCAATGAAATGTGTCTATGTTACTCCTCACTCTTGGTGAAATTTTTTAGCAAATCAAATGATCAAATATCTCACTGCAATATTGTACTGTGAGGTTTTGCATAGAAAACAAACATCTCAACATTTATTGGACAGTGCACTCTTCGTTTGTCCCGTCCGGACACTCAGCTTCTCCTTCTGATGAAACTTTCTGTTCGCTTGCAAAACTTTTGCGTTCTCTCACAAAGATATTTGTGTTCTTTCACAAAGAGATTTACTTTTGCTAGAGAACGCAAAAAAATTGCAAGAGAAAGCAAATTTTCTCGAGGGAACACAAAAGATTTATGAGTGAACTCAAAAGCATTGAAATAGAAATTTCCCTCCCATCTCCCATATTTTTTTCCATCACCATCTCCGTAATATTTACAAATTACTAAGATAAAATAACAAGATATACTAGTGTGTAAAGCTGTTTTGGATGATGCTCCTCAATTAACAGCTACTGCAAGCTCCAAGCGATTCCGATGTTGATTTATATGTTGATTATGTTGTTTGAGCTGTCAGTATGTTCATTATCATTTCAGTGACTGGTAGCTGGTCACGAGGTTCCTCCCCTTTGAAAGATCTACCAATCGCCAGGAGAAGCCGAGTGTCCGGACGGGACAAACGAAGAGTGCACTGTCCAATAAATCAAAAGTTTTGCAAGCGAACGCAAAAGCATTGAAATAGAAATTTTCCTCTCATCTCATATTTTTTTCCATCACCATGTCATAGAGGCTCCGTAAAATATTGTAAATAAGCAGTAAATATAAAGTTCTGGTGGATTATTTGCATTCATTTCTGAAATTAGTTGTTTATAGAACTAGCTAGCTAGCTGTCAATTCCTTCTTCAGCTAGCAGCTTAGCTGCTTTTTGAGACAAAATGGCCGACACTGCTAATGTTGACCTGATTTTATAAAAGACTTTTGATGCTCATGCTTATGAGGAGAGACTGGAAATTAAACAAGCGCAAATTTTAATTCAAAATGTCCTTTTAGCTGTCTTGGTATATTCAGTATACTGTGTAAAAAACATAACAGACAACTGTACTTACAACTGATTTACAGTCAAGTCTCACAAATAGCTTAAATTCTCTTGATTTTTTTTTTTTTTTTGCCTCCAAAACTACAGCGAAGATAAACAACCTCCTCATCGCCAGAGTTACACTCATCTTTATTTCGACTGCACTGCTGAGAATAATAAATCTAATCTGGAGAGCAAGCTAGGCTATTTAGCTAGCTAGCTGACCCTAGCTAGGATTGGTAAGAGTGTTATTAAGGTTATGGAGTGTCGCATGAATATATCATTTTATAATCAATTGCTGCAATTATGATGGTTTCTGGTTGCTGATCATTGCACTCCAAAGCCAATGATATCTTCTCACTGCTTTCCACTGATGGACAGGATAGAGGGGTGCCAAAACATTGTGCAGCGAAACAGATAGAATACTGTCAGTATTTGTACAATTACTGATAAAATCTTAATAAAAGTGTCATTGAGTTTAAATACAGAGAATAGAGTCCAAATGTGATGAAGCCATAAATAAGTGTAATTGGTTTAATTACATTTTAAAAATGTTATTTAAACTGTAGTGTAACACAAACAAAATAAATAAATTCCACACACACACACACACACACACACACACAGGTTTGTGTCTGTATTTTAAAAATGTCCTCAATGATAAATAATATCACAGCATTGAAATAAATCTATACACAAAAACAATCAACAACAAAAACAACAACAAAAAAAGATCGAAAATTAGAAATAAAACCTGCGAAATTACTGACGAAGTGAATTCAGAGGTTTGTTACGTTCTGATGTTGATCATTCAGCTTTATAAACACTCCAGGAAACAGCATATGTTCCTGTACTCTTAGAAAAAAAGGGTTCCTCGTGGGATTGTTCTTCACAGAACCTCTTTGTGTTGTAGGGTTTTACACAGAGCTTTCGAAGCTTCGGGCAGAACTGAAAAACCTTGAAGTGCGCTAGAGGAAAGCTTTTTCTTCCTGAAGGTTTTTGAGATCAGAGAACAGAGTGAGCAGAAACCCGAGTAAACGCTGACACACTGAGACTTCACTGCGAGGTGGAGAAACCTGAAGAACCAGGAGGAAACCCACACAGACGCACGGAGAACACACACAGCTCAGGATCAACCCCAGAATCAGCTACACCTTCTTCTTCTTCTTCTTCTTCTTCTTATTATTATTATATTCTTGAAAAATGGACCTCTTGAATGTTCTGTGTAGAACCCTACAACAAAGGGTTATCAGAACGTGTTCTGAGTGGAACAGCAGGTTGTGAATGTTAGTGTGGTTTTAAGAAGGTTACAGCTGTTAGAACCTTTAATGTTGTTTTGTTCAGGAGTACAGTGTTGATTTAACAGCGCTAATGCGACATGTGGTAATTAAAGTGTTAATTCAACACTTTTGCTCAGGATCGAAATAGTTCCTAAGTAATAAAGTTAACCGGCGTGATCGCTGATTATTGATTACTGATCAGATTTCATGTGTGAGGTTGTTGGTTATTGTTTTTTTTTTTTTTTTGCGTTCTTCCTCTCCACAGTGATCGCTTATCGATCGCCGTCACTCGTTAATGATCTGTCCCGGGATCCCACCGCACTCCATCATGGCGGTGGAGGTGAAGGGCGTGATGGTGTCCAGCGAGATCTCTGCGTCACACTCGCACCGGCCCACGCTGGGAAGCAGCACGTGGGTGTGATCACGAAACACTCCACCCACTCCAACACAGGAAGAGGAGGAGCTCAGAGAGGAAGTCTTATGAGCCCGCAGTGCACGCTCTTCCTCTTTGGGCGGAATTGGAGGCGGAGCTTCTTTCTGCAGCGTGGTGTCGTGGTGATAAGACACGAGCTCGTTGCTGAAGTTCACGGCCTCGACGGTTGTGCTGGGAAACAGTTTGTGGCAGCCCAGGATGGAGGAGAAAGCTTTGCGGAAGTCAGCGTTAAAGGCGTAGATGACGGGGTTGAGCGAGGAATTGGCCCAGCCGAACCACACGAAGACGGCGAAGGTGGTGTCGCTGACGCACTGGCAGAACGGCACCACGCAGTTGAGCACGAAGAACGGCAGCCAGCAGCACACAAACACGCCCATGATGACGGACAGCGTCTTCAGGACCTTCGTTTCTTTTTTGAAAGCCGTTTTCAGCGAGTTTGAATTATCTCCGCTACAATCGTGTCCCGCCGCTCTTTCCAGCGAGGAAATCCGTCTAATCTGCGTCTGTGCGATGCGGAAAATCCGCGTATACGTAGCGATCATGATCACCACTGGGATGTAGAAGCTAATCAGTGAGGATGAGATAGCATACGTGCGGTTCAGGTTAGCTTTACAATTGTCGTTGCTAACGTTTCCGTTGGAGTTAAACTCTCCGAGGATGTTGGCGTCTTCGTCCTCGTCTGCCTCGTGCCAGTTGAGCTGCACAGGGATGAAGGAGATGAGCACGGACAGCGTCCAGGCCACGCCGATCATCACAAAGGCCACCCGCTGCGTCATCTTGCGCTCGTAACGGAACGGGCTCGCGATGGCCCAGTATCGATCCACGCTGATGATGCACAAGTTCAAGATGGACGCCGTCGAGCACATGATGTCGAATGCCACCCAGACGGCGCAGAACACGCGCCCGAAGAGCCACGCCCCTGCCACTGCTGACATCGCCTCCCACGGCATCACGAGCACGGCCACGAACAGGTCCGACACGGCCAGCGAGATCACAAAGAAGTTGGTCACTTTGGAGCGCAGGTGCCGGAACTTCACCACGGCGGCGCACACCAGCGTGTTCCCCAGCAGCGTCCACACGATCAGCAGAAAGAGAACGAACCCGAGCAGGACCCTCGCGCTCCGCCCACGCTCCGCCCCGTCTTCATCATCATCCTCTTCCGCCCGCACCACCATCGTGTCGTTCGTCAAATTTCTCATTTGTGCAAATTAAACAAAACAAAAACGACACTTCTCCAGTCCTCTGTTTTCAGGCTTGATAACTTACACTCTCTCCATTCTGATTTTAATCAGCTCAAATTCTTTATTCTAACAATTTAAACGCTTTACTCTGAATTTCCATTTATCACAGGACACAATCCTCTTCCTCAGTCCTTAAGAGTCGTGCCTAAGGGCCCATCAGTGGAGTCCTGGACTCAAACTCACAACCTTCTCTGATACAGGAGCAGCTTCTCCATCTGAAGTAAAACAAACAAACAAACAAAAATCCTGATTTGTTGTCAGATTTAAAGAGATGAACCATCCATCAGCATTTTGCCCAAAACTAAAATAGTCCATGCACTTTTATTTAATCCGCTTTTTAATTAAAAAAAGATTCCTTAGTAATGTTTCCCAAACCAGTTGTTCTGTTTTTCAGTATTTTGTGAAGCTCCAGATGTTTCATTTCTTAAACTTCCCTCCTTTACTATGGCTGTATGATTCTTTAGCGCAAAAAAAAGAAGAAGAAGAAGAAGAAGAAGAAGAAGAAGAAGAAGAAGAAGAACATAACCAGCACCAGCACCACCTTGGTCCATGTCTATCTGTCTTTTTTATCCTGTAGGAAACTCATGTCTCGCGCTTTTTTTTCCTTATTTCCCTGTTTTTCTTGCCTTTCTTCTTGCCGCGCGCGCTGTTTTACCGACTCCTCATATCTCACACCTTTCACAGGATTTCTGATTCGGTGGCTTACAAAAGTTCCTCGTTTGCAGGAAATAATGATAATAAAAAAAACTCCAGGTTGTCCTGTGTGTGTGAGATTTCCGCTCCGTCCTCCGGCTGCGCGCGCGCTCTTCCTGATTTTTAATTTATTTCCCTTTTTTTAAAAAAAAACATAAAACGTGTAGATTTCAGATCCTGAAGGTTTCTGAAGGTTCCTGCATTCACGCAGAGGGGAAAAAAAAACATTCAACCCCGCCACACTTCTCCTCTTTTCACTAAACAAGCGCACTTCGCCGTTCTCTCCATCTCTCGTGCACTTTTTTATTTATATTTATATTTATATTTATCCCTTTTTTTTATCCGCACGCGCGCTCACGTTCCTGTAACAACCCGGTGCTTTTCTGAGAATTCTGCTTTCTGTCCATCTTTCCTTCCTTTTCCCTGCTGCCTCAATGTTTCATTCCTGCTAAGAGCTGAAGAAATGAGCTAAAGTCATCATCAGGCTCTGATTGGACTGTGTGTGTCCTCAGAAGACTCAGACTAACAAACACACACACACACTCATTCTTTCTCACACACACACACACACAGACACACTCACTCTCTCTCTCTCACACACACACACACACCCTGAGGCTACATCTACAAAAGAATGGTGAATAAAATTAAATCTAATAAACTGTGCAGTTCAGTGTTTGTTCTGTAATCAACACTTGTGTAACTGTTTTATCTGAAACTCTGATATTAAGAGCGATTCCACAAACACGGCTCTGTCTGAGATATTGCTCTGTGCACTTACGAGTATTCAGAGTCGAGTTAAGCACGCTTTAGTACTGAAATTACACACATCAGTATTCAGAACTCAGACGTAACTACAGACTGAGTCTACGTCCACATTAAAACCAAAAAATCCAAATGAAAACTTCATTTTCGTTTTAAAACGCTCTCCATCTACACTGGCGTTTTCAAGCGTTTTCCAAAAATTGCTGCACACTGAAACGTCTGAAAACGTGTACATCTCTATACTGCGTGTGCGTAAAGATGTAAGGAGCTTTGGTCTGCGTCATTTCCGTCAGGCGTTTATTTACTTTCCGTGTCTTTGAATTGATGCGGCAACGTCGAGGAAAAGTACCAAGTTTTTTTAAACGGACAGATGAAGAGGTGGAGTTGTTGCTGTGGGTAACCCAAGACTATAAAGTTGTTTGTTTTGAGATGAATGAGTCAGAGCACATCGAGTTAACACAAACACTGACTTTATTTTATTAAATCGAAAATCTACATAGTGAATTAAAAGTGTGATAAAATCTCCTACGTCCTGCACACACATTACGATTTCATTCCTCGATTTAGAGTCTCGTGACTTCATTAAGTTGCGTAACTGTCAGAGCTCGATATAAATAAATAAATAAATAAAATGTAAAATATCAGGATGTGCTGGATCAAGTGCTATTCTATGTGCTGCTGAATAATGAGTGTGGAAGCCATTTTGTTAAATTAAACCAGTGATTAATGTGATAATTAATTTTCATTTCACTGCAGATTATTCATGCATATTGGTGATATACGAGACTCCTGTTAGATTTATTTCACCACTCACTCTTCTCTTCATATATCATCATATTAGTCTTTTTTATTTCTCATATTTAAATTGCTTTTATTTTACATCATATTATAATTGGCAACAAATAAAAACCCACAATTTCCTAATAGGTGATAAGGTGATAACTTCACTAGCAAGCTAGCTAGCGTTTGTGATGATGTCATATGATCAATTAACTTAAGCTCCACCCTCACTGACTCAGGGACTCGGGATGTTGTTGTTGTTCAGGTGATTTATTCAGCTGTTAAAGTGCGTATTTACTCTGCTCTGTGCTCCTAAAGCACTGAGAGAAATCTCACTCAGCTCGGACAGAAAGCGGGATTATTCTTAGCGGCTGCATTAATAATAATGAATGTAATTTCCTCTAATGTCTTTGAGATAATGAATGAAACACACTAATGAAGAAGCACACACTCGCCTCCATCACTGAAGGACAAGAAAAATGGCATTATTTACATTATTATAGCAGTAAAGTTTCTGTTTATCTGTCTCTCTTCATCTCTCTCTCTCTCTCTCTCTCTCTATATATATATATATACACGCAGTCAGATCCATAAGTATTTGGACGATGACACAATTTTCATAATACACCACCACAATGGATTTGAAATGAAGCAATCAAGATGTGATTGAAGTGTAGACTTTCAGCTTTAATTCAAGGGCTTTAACAGAAATATTGCATTAACCGTTTAGGAATCACAGCCATTTTTACAGAGTGCCTCCATTTTCACAGGCTCAAAAGTAAATGGACAAACTAACAATCATAAATAATAGGATTATTTTTAATACTTGGATGCAAATCCTTTGCAGCCAATGACTGCCTGAAGTCTGGAACCCATGGACATCATCAAATGTTGAGTTTCCTCCCTTGAGATGCTTTTCCAGGCCTTTACTGCAGCCGTCTTCAGCTGCTGCTTGTTTGTGGGTCTTTCTGCCTTCAGTTTTGTCTTCAGTAAGTGAAAAGCATGCTCTATTGGGTTGAGGTCACCGTGAGGTTGTGTCACTGTCCAAATACTTATGGACCTGACTGTACACACACACACACACACACACAGACATACATATATACTGTATATATCTATATCTATCTACCTATCTCTCTCTCTATATACAGTATATATACAGTTAGGTCCGGAAGTATTTGGACAATGACAGAGTTTTTGTGATTTTGCCATTTTGTGATAGGATGCCGCTTCACAGTGCAGGTGGATAATGACGCTAAACATACTGCGAAAGCAACTCAAGACTTTTTGAAGGCAAAGAAATGGAATATTCTTCAATGGCCAAGTCAGTCGCCTGATCTCAACCCAATAGAGCATGCTCTTCACTTACTGAAGACAAGACTGAAGGCAGAAAGACCCACAAACAAGCAGCAACTGAAGGTGGCTGCAGTGAAGGCCTGGCAAAGCATCTCCAGGGAGGAAACTCAGAATTTGAGTTTTGAGAACATGGGCTCCAGACTTCAGGCAGTCATTGACTGCAAAGGATTTTCATCCAAGTATTAAAATTATGGTCATATTTACAATTATGTCACTTTGTCTAAATACCTTTGAGCCCCTGAAAATGGAGGTACTTTGCTGAAAATGGCTGTAATTCCTAAATGGTAAATGCCATATTTTTGTAGAACCTCTTAAAATAAAGCTGAAAGTCTACACTTCCATCACATCTTGATTGTTTTATTTCAAATCCATTTTGGTGGTGTATAAAGGCAAAATCACAAAAACTCTTCCGGACCTGACTGTGTGTGTGTATATATATATATATAAGTGGAAATGTCTTGATCAGAGGAGAATGATTAGACAGGTCTGAGCTGACAGGAAGTCTATGGTAACTCAAATAAGCACTTTTTACAACTGTGGTGAGCAGAAAAGTATCTCAAAATGCACAACACATCAAACCTGTCGGCTAGAGCAAGAATCCGAGGCTATTATGGGCACAGACTCACCCAGTTGAACCTGGACAGCAGAAGACTGGAAAAAGACCAGCTGATTTTTTTTTTTCTTCTAATCTTCAACTGTCCGGTTTGGATGAGTCTGTGCCCATGATAGCCTCAGATTCCTGTTCTTGGCTGACAGGAGTGGACCCTGATGTGGTCTTCTGCTGTTGTAGCTCATCCACCTCAAGGTTTGATGTTTTGTTCATGCTGAGATGCTTTTCAGCTCACCACGGTTGTAAAGAGTGATTGTATGAGTTACTATATCCTTCCTGGCAGCTCGAACCAATCTAGCCGTTTTCCTCTGATCTCTCTCATCAACACGGCATTTCCACCCACAGAACTGCAGCTCGCTCAAAGATTTTTTTTGCACCAATCTGTGTAAACCCTAGCAACTGTGTGAAATTCCCAGGAGATCAGCAGTTTCTGAAATACTCAAACCAACAACCATGCCACGGTTAAAGTCACAGAGATCACATTTTTTCTTCATTCTGATGTTTGATGTGAACATAAACTGAAGTTCTTGACCTGTATCTGCATGATTTTACATTGCACTCCTGCCACATGATTGGCTGATTAGATAACTGCATGACTGTAGTGAGTGTATACTGTATATCTGCCTGTCTGTCTTTTTGTCTGTCTTTCTATCTGTGTCTCTCTTTGTCTATTTATCCATATGCCTTTCTTTCTATCTGTCTGTCTGTCTATACTTCTGTCTGTTGGTCAGTCTGCCTATCTGTCTGTCTCTAATTGTTTACCAGTGTGTCTGACTATTTGTCTGTCTGTCATTTTGTCTGTCTTTCTATCTGTTTGTATCTCTTTCATTCTATCTGTCTGCATGTCTGTCTGTCTGTCTGTCTTTGTTTTGGTTTGTCCCTAATTGTCTATCTATCTATCTATCTATCTATCTATCTATCTATCTATCTATCTATCTATGCCTATGTCTGTGTTTTTTTGCCTTTCTGTCTTTCTGCCTTTCTATGCACCTGTCTTTCTCTTTGCCCATCTGTCTGTGTATCTATCTGTCTAGCAACAAGTCCTTCTGTATTTCTGTCTTTCTTTCTATCTGTCTATCTATTCTATCTTTTTTTTAGTCTGTCTTGTCTAGATGTCTGTCTTTTTCACTGTCTGCCTGTCTGTCTATCTGTCCGATCTGATCAATTGGGCTGTTTGGTGTGGAATTCCTGGCAGATAAAGGGGTTAAGGATATCATGTGCCAGAATCCAGCATTGTTCTTCAGGACCATAGCCCTCCCACTCCAGCTTCCCATCATTGTGGTGTGTTTAGGATGGTTTTGACCAGATAAGCAGGTTGTCCTTCTATGTCCAGGGATGCAGGTGGAGAAGTGGGGGGATATCAGATGGTAGTAGTCCCGGTGTGACAGGCTTGAGGTGTGAAGTGTGGAACAAGAGTGCTAGTTTACTGTGGCTCATGATCATGTATGGGCCAATGTGTCTAGGACTGAGCTTCCTACAGCCCTGGGTGTTCCAGAAATCTTTGGTCGCTAATCATACTCAGTCACCAGGTTGGAACTGTGGGGTTTCTCCTCGATGTTGGTCTGCAAACTCCTGCAAAAAAAAACCTGATACAAATGCCTGTGTGCGTTCTCCCACACTTGTTCACTCTGCTTAAACCATTCATGTGGGTGAATCTGTGGAGTTCTAGGGAAATAAGGGTGGTTGGTAACCAAGTACACAGTGAAAAGGGGTCAGCCCAAGGGAGGAACTGAGCCCAATCCTTCTGGTTCTCAGCACAAAATGTTCTTAAGAAATGGTGACTTCCTGGTTTGCCTGTTCAAATTCGTCACAGTCTATTAGCCTGTGGGTGGTAACCACACATTAAACTTACAGAGACACCCAGTTTCTCCATAAAGCTGGATGAGACCACTGGCCTCAGTCACTTACAATGTCTTTAGAGATTCCACAGTCATGGAACATTTGTGTGAAGATTGACTCTACTGTTTCGAAGGAGGTGGGCAAACTAGGCAGTGGGATAAGATGCAGGGATTTTGAGAATCGATCTGCGATGACCATGATGACTGTATTTCCTTGTGACATCTGGGATGAAGTTAATGGCAAGGTGAGACCAAGGTCACTGTGGCATTTGTAAGGGCATGGTAGAATCCATGGTACTTTGGCTTGTGCACATGTGGTGCTTGAAGAGATGAATCGGTGGATGTCAGTCAACATGTTAGGTCTCCAAAAGAGGTGGTAGGCCCTGTGTATGCCTGGATGACCTGTGGCAGGGGTTGTGTGTGCCCATGTGATCAGTTTGCTCCTTTGGTTTGGTGGCACATATGTCTTGTCTGGAGGACAGGCAGTGGGGATTTGTTGGGCTGGTGTGTGAGTTATTTCCCTGTCGATGTCTCAAGAGATAGCCCCCATACAGTGATACAGGCCTGACAGGGAGTCTGCTCTAGTGTTCTTGGAACTCAGCCTAAATGAGAGCATGAAATTGAATTGGGTAAAGGATAAGGTTCAGCGGGCTTGATGAGGGTTCAGGCATTTAGCTGTCTTTAGGTACTTGAGGTTTTTATGATCTGTGAAGATAATGAAAGGGTGAGCAGCTCCCTATAACCAGTGACTCCATTCCTCTAGGGCTAGTTTGACAGCCAACAAATCTCGATTCCAGATGTCATAATTCTGTTCTGCTGGGGAGAGTTTCTTAGAATACAGGGGAGAGGTTTTACAGTAGAGGGCCACAGGGTGGAGTTTTGGTTTGTCTCCAAACCTCTGTGACAGGATTGCTTCCACTCCAGATTCAGAGGTGTCCACCTCTACAATGAATGGTTTTGAGGGATCAGGATGTTTTAGAATGGGGCAGTAGTGAATGCTTTCTTGAGTCACTCGAAAGCCTCATTGGCTGCTGTGTTCCATGACAAGTGCTTGGGACAACTGCCTTCTTAAATAGAAAAATGTGAGTGGAGTGGCAAACTGAAACATCTGATAAACCTCTGGTAGAAGTTGTCTAAGCCAAGGAATCTCTGTAGATCTTTGACTGTCTTGGGAGTAGGCCATTCTGTGAGGGCAGAAACCTTTCCTTGCAACGCCTCTTGGATATACTCCAACGGATATACTATCGCTTGTTGCTCTGCAAGGAGACTGCAAATTCGGTTAGGAGGTGGGGTGGTTCCCAGCATGAGCTCTATGGCACAGTCATATGTGCGGTGAGGTGGCAGACCAATAGCTTTGGATTTACTAAAAGCCTCTTGGAATTCATGATATTCTGTGTAGTTGAAGTGATCAAGAAACGGGGAACGTGCAGGCAGTGATCCATGCAATGGGATGACTATCTGGTCTGTTCCTTGTCAAACCAGTTGACTTAAGGGTCGTGGAGGTGCATCCAGGGAAATCCTAGAATGATGAGGTGCTTAGTAGTGATGCTGATTAGAAATGAGATGTATTCCTGGTGGAGGGTGCTGACTTTGAGAAGGAGGGGTTTGGTGCAAAAAGTTATGGATCCATTTCCTATGGGTCCACCATCAGTAGAGTGAATTTTCAGAGGATGTTGAAGTGGTTATG
The DNA here is from genome assembly GCA_022758105.1 of Pangasianodon gigas. NCBI lineage: Eukaryota > Metazoa > Chordata > Actinopteri > Siluriformes > Pangasiidae > Pangasianodon > Pangasianodon gigas. The sequence goes on along the minus strand of CM040463.1, from coordinate 924,081 downwards.
TGGGGATGTTCAGTTTCTCTACGGTGGCTTGGTCCATGAACTTTTTGGCAGCTCTGGAGTCAGTCAATGCTGAGAGAACAGAAAAACAGGTGAGAAGCTGTTCCCCAATTTCCTTGCCTTCAGGGGAATGATCGAATGAACTCACTGAAAAAGGGGTTGTACGATGACAAGTGTTCCCTTCCTTGGAGTACTTGTCTAGACAGGAGATGAGTAAACTCCAGATGATGAGTAAACTCAGAGGCATAGCCAGAGTTTGTGGTGCAGCAAAGGCGGGTGAGAGAGCATTGGTGAGCATTGTCAGCTTTGGTTCAGCTCGGCCAGGTGTTGTTGATAAATCTCCCACAAGCCTTCCTTGGGCTGCTGTGGCATTTCGGCAGTCCTGCTCTCCTCGTGCATCCATGAGGTAGGCCAAGTAATCTGTCATGTGATGGAGTCAGAGACGGATGCAAATGCAATTTAAAGTTTTATTAAAGAGACTGACAAATAGATCCAAAACGTGAAGCAAATGATGTAATCAGAAAAAGTCGGGTTTATCTCTCAGTACTCGGGTTTATCTCCCTGTACTCAGATTTATCTCTCAGTACTCGGGTTTATCTCTCAGTACTCGGGTTTATCTCTCAGTACTCAGATTTATCGATCTGTACTCGGGTTTATCTCTCAGTACTCAGATTTATCGATCTGTACTCGGGTTTATCTCTCTGTACTCAGGTTTATCGATCAGCACTCGGGTTTATCTATCTGTACTCGGGTTTATCTCCCTGTATTCGGGTTTATCTCCCTGTACTCAGGTGTACCTGCGTTCACTCAGGTTTGTTGACGGTGGAATGGCTGGCCGCTGTATGTCTCAGGGCGCCCTCATGTCTGTGTTACCTTCTGGCTCTCCCTGTTAGTTATGCTGCCACAGCTAGTCTTGCCGGAGTCTCTGCTTGCACTCTGCATGCAAATTACATTGTCCTTAACCATTACGGGACAAAAGCTTACCTAACAATCTCTCTCCCTCCCTCTCTCTCTCTCTCTGTCAAGCTACACATGCTACTCCTGAGATGCCAGTGATCCTGACCCCTTCTGCTCTCCGGACCTGCCTGATCCATCCTGATGCCCTACTTCCGGTTGGAGTTCTCATCGGTTTAGATCGCTCCCTGCTGGACGGCCTGAAGATCATTGGGATTGCTGGGGATGGTGCCATCTGGGGACCGTGGAGATGGCTTTGGACTTGCGGTTTATATGGACAGTTGTACTGTGGTGGCTTTGAGGCTCCGGTTGCTGTGGTGGCTTTGAGGCTCCGGTTGCTGTGGTGGCTTTGTATACAGTATACAGTTATAAAAAGGGAATTATTTATAATCGCACTATCCGCTGTCACCCAGATGAGGATGGGTTCCCTTTTGAGTCTGGTTCCTCTCAAGGTTTCTTTCTCATATCGTCTCAGGGAGTTTTTCCTCAACACCTTTGCCTCTGGCTCGCTCATTAGGGATAAATTCATACATTTAAAATTTATATTCTGAATTTATATATTCCTATAAAGCTGCTTTGTGACAATGTCCACTGTTAAAAGCGCTATATAAATAAAATTGAATTGAATTGAATTGATCTCTCTGTACTCGGGTTTATCTCGCTGTACTCCTCTATGTTCTGTAATTGCTCCATGTTCTGGATCCCTCGACTTTGTGACCTTAGTTCAGATCAAATTTGAGTGTAATAAAAGATAATCACTGAGCGCTGTACTTTTATTTCCTGGAGATTTGATAAAATCTCTGACAGTCGGAGTGGATCAGAGCAGACAGATGTGGATGATGGTGTTGTAGCGCCACTCACTGGTCATAATGACCAACTCTCATGTGTTTAAGTCCGAATGCACATTTCACTGTTAATTGATTTCCTCTTTAATGATGTAATAGAGAAAATGGTTACTGAATAAATCATTTAAATATTTAAATACGTTTGCAGAACAGAAACATGATTTAACCTACTGTCTGTTTTTAACTTCTAATGATAAAAAATAAAATACAGTTTTTTGTTCATAAAAAAACATATTCCTGATGTTAATGTTTAACATCAGGCCTTCAGATAACATCTCTATTTATTACGTCATTTATAAGAGCGTGAGTCAAATGACAGTTTTGGACTGTTTATCGCAAATTGCAATTTTCTGCATAATTTCTGTTTTATTCAATGTGAATATTCCAGCGATTAAAGAGTATATGAATTACTCAAGGAAAAAAAATTATTCAGTACTAGTTTATGTTGCACTTTTAAGGTTTTCATTTGCCTCACTCTCATATATAACTTTTCATTTAAGCTCCAAATTTAATTTAATTATTATTTTATTATTATAGTAATTTAATTTAATTTTATTTTATTTTAAATAACCCTTTACTTTTAGGACTTGGTGCTATAAAAGTATTATATTATTGTATTATTGAATTAACATATGTGTAAATATATAAATATATACAGATATTATTTTTAGACCATGGATATTACTTAATTATAATAACAGGGATCAAAAATATTTATTTATTTATTTATTTATTTATACATACCACTTTACTATAGATCATTAGAGATTATTGTTTAAATGTATATATATTGATATTACTTAATTACAATAATTAGAGTGAAAAAAAAAATCATTTATATATTATAACTTATTTCCAAAATTTCAAAGTTCTGGGTTATTTTAAAAAATATTATTTTAATTTAATTTTAAATACCACGTTTAAAAGTTTACCAGCTTGATTTATAAAGCAGTTCTAACAAATTTAAATATAGAAAAAATAATAAAATAATATGAGTTGTAGTTAGAATGTAGAGTATTGATTAGGATCGTTTATTATTGATTATTAATGAAATAGATTTGTGTAATTACTCTCTTTGACCAGTAGATGTCGCTTAAATCCTTCTAACGTCCTCTGTATAGTCTTTGCTAGGCAGGGGAATGCTACATGGGCTGAATCCCTAATGGAGCGCTATTGGATATTACATGGACTACGTAGGGCGGAGAGCGGTGTTGATTTGTGCCCTAGGTAGTGCACGTGTGTAGGGAGTGAGGATGCGGTTGTGAACTCAGCCACCGGCGTTGTTCCATTCAAAATGGCGTCTGTGTTTGCGCGTGCGGTGGAAATGAAGCTAAACTCGGCTTCGATGTAGAGCAGGCTAGCACCGATTACCAGCGATGGCTTCGGTTTACACCGAATATTTCAGTTTTCGCGATATGATTCGGATAATTAGTGAATTGTTTCATTTAAAGATTTCTGCATGTCCGCGTATATGGATGTAAAATGATATCCCGGTGTGTAAACAGAGCAATAAACCGGTTTAATCCTCGCAGTCGGATAGAGGCGAAGCTAATGTTTTGGATCTGCACTTCCGGGTTCGGACCGTGATGGAGATGGACCGAGAGGACGGTACCGAGTTCGTCCTGTCTTTCGGCGTGGATGTGAATGAAAACCGAGCTGAAGGGTGTAAAACACACACACTCCATCCTGTGGCTCAGACTCAGTGTGCTCACAGGAACACTGGGTTTAATTCACGTCCAAAATGTGCTGTTAACTCAGGAGAAAACCGGGTCACTTCTGAAGAACCTGAGATCAACGGGTTTCCAGAACCTGGTGGTGTGATTGAGCTGAGTCTGGAACCAAAGGATGGGGAATCCAACCCAGACACATCTGGACACATCTGGGCATCAGATAGAGAAATCAATCCCAACCTAACTCAAAACAGAAATCGTAATTGTCCTGATGATCACCTGACAACATCTGGACTCATAAACTCAGCAAACCGAGAAGAAGTGCATCGTTGGGGGTTCCATGCCAACCCAAGTGTAAGTGAAGGAACAGAAGATATTGAGGGAAGCAATGGCAGTCTGATCACATCTGGAGAAACATCAGATACTAGAAGAACCCGCTCCAGCTGGTTTATATCTGACGAAACAGCTAGCGTTCCTGGAAGCAATGGACCTCTGACTGCATCTGGAAACATAAACACATTAGATGGAAGAGCTGCAGATGTTTGGGAATTCCATGCCAGTGATCTTGTGATTGGAGAATCCAGTGGCAATCAGACCACATCTGCAGAAACATCAGGTGCCAACATAAGCTTGGCTGTAACTGGAGAGGCAGCTAGCGTTGGTGAACCCAATGGCAATCTGACTGCATCTAGAACCATAAACACATCGGATGGAGAAGATGCAGATATTTGGGAATTTCATGCCAGTCCAGTTGTGATTGGAGAAACTGTCAGTACTGTAGAAACCAGTGGTAATCAGACAACATCTGGAGAAATAATGGATACCAGATGGACCAGTGTAAACCCAAATGCAGAAAGTATTAGAAGAACCAATGCTATTCCTACCACATCTGGAGCCTGTGCCAGCATGACTGCATCTGAAGAAACAACCAACCCCTGGAGAACCAAGATACACCTGATTGTAGCTGGAGAAATGGAAGATATCGGAGGAACCGATGGCGATTTGACTGCATCTGGTGAAAGACATGGTACGGTTGTCACAGAGGAAACCTCACGAACTCCTGAAACCAACACTAGTCCAAGTGTAGCTGATGAAATGGTGGATATTGGAGGAACCAGTGCTAGTTTGTCCACATCTGGAGAAACAGCAGGTACCAGGAGAACCGGTGCTAGCCCAATTGTTGCAGAAGAAATGTCAGGAACCTGTGAAAACAGCACCAGTTTCAGTGTAGCTGGAGAAACTGTGAGTATTGGAGGAAATCATGCCAATCTAACCTCGTCAGGAGAAACAGCAGGTACTGGGAGAACCAATCCTGGTCCAGTTGTAGCTGGAATTCGTAGCAGCCTGACCACATGCGGAAATGTAAGAACATTAGATGTCAAAACATCGGGTACGGTAACTGGAGAACCTGTGAGCATGAGGGAAACCGGTGTGAGCCAAGTAGGAGCTGGACCCATGGACACACTGCCACTTGTGGACGGAGTGTTACCTCGGGATCAGGTTTCTGGGAATCCCCACCTGGGGAATGATGCGACCAAAGCCGAGTTTGCCAGCTGGGAAAATCCAAGCGTCAGGAAGTGTCTGAGTTCCTGCTGCACGGAATTAGAGATGAAAATACCCAATGGAGATGTGAACTGTGGCGAATTTCAGATTCAACGTGAAGGAACATTTACAAACGAAGCTCTAGACAAAGGTGTCAGGGTGGGAAATTGTGGATATTTAGTTATAAATCGAAGGACCATTTCGGGAACTTCATCCATCCCCGTTTATTCCGTCAGGGAACCTTGGAACGCCGTAGAACGGCACCAGGAAGTGAGAAGCACCTCAGATCTTGGACCAGAAACCATCTCAAAACTTTCTGTAGCTAATATTAATGAAGAAGTGAGCAACCAGGAGATTGATGTAGACTTCAGCGACGGTGTTGGTGTGGCGAGACCGCGGACTCTGAGGACTAATCCCGGGCAGGCGGTGTCACTCAGCTGTGACTCCACCCCCCTGAACGACGATAACGCAGGTTATTTCGTAGATGTTGGAGACATGGATGTTATTATGAACAGCTTGGAGCTCGGCCGTCGACAGAGTGCTCCTGATAAACTTCAGGAGAGCGAATGCGTCGATCCTGAACCTTCAGCCGAGCAGACGGTGAACAAGAGGCACGGTTTCGCCGACTTCCTTACGAGGTGCGAACAAAAGGCGCAACAATGACATCAACGATTGCAAATAATACGCAACCTTTAGTCTTGTAGTTTCAACGGTGGGGAAAAAAAACGAGATATTGAGAGCGACTGAAACTTTAAATATTCAGCTTCTTAAATTAAAAAAGCCGTTGCTGCATTTCCAGGTGTTACGTGCCGGCTTGTTGTTAACGGATTGTCGTTTATTATAAAATAAAACGTTTCGAACAAATAAAACACTATTATAGAATTACAATTCAGTAGAATAAAACTTTAAGGATAAATTATGTGGCAGTACTAAAAATTATAATAATCATAATAACAATAATCTTTTTAATTGTTTTATATATAAATATATAAAATTATAATGTCATGACACAAGTGAAACTATAATATAAAAAAATGACAGCAATAAACACAAGGAAATAAATTAATAATTATACACATTTATAAAAATAAAAAAAAAAGTGTGAAAGAAACAATAATAAAACGATAAAATCATGACACAAATGCAACAGTAATATAAAAATATTTTTAAATATAAAAAAAGAAAAATGTTTTAAATATGTAACAATATAAAAAAAAAAAGAAAAGAGATTTAATCTCCATGTGACTACCCTGGTTAAATAAAATAAACTAAAATAAAATAGTGATAAAAAGAATAAAATAAAATAAATAATTAAAAAAATCAAGACATCACAATAATATATAAAAACAATAAAATAAAAGCAATAATGAATGATAATAAATTCAGGACACAAATGAAATATTAATATACATAATAATAAAAAGATAATGTAATAAAATGTTTAAATTCACAGTTGAATGAAAGTAAAATTGATAATAAAAATAGAAGAATATTAATGATTAACGTGTGACGTGTGTGTAAGTGATAATGTTCCCATTTACTTCCTGGTTTGCTTTCGACTCTCACGTGTATGTGTGAAACTTCCTGGATAGGTTTTTAGCTAAAGTGGCGTTACGCTATTTAGCGTGTGCAGATGAGATCAGCTGTCTGTGACGTTAACAATAGAAACATTTCAACGTTGTAGCATTTAAAGCCTTCAGCCACGCCTTAACGTCGGACATCTTTAGTTTAAAATATTGTTAAACGTTTATGATTTATTGAAAAGTAATTGTTCGGGTAACAAAATAAAATTTCAATCCTTTACGTTAATTGTAGAAGATGAGCTAAGACATGTTTGGTGTCTGAATTTTACACTCTGAAGCGACGAGGCTAATGTAGCTAGTCTTACCAAAGCGAAACCCACCAATCAGAGACGTCGCCGTAACCATGGCGATATGTGGCATGCGAATTGATCTCACGATGTTGGATTGTGCTGCTGTTTTTATTAAAATATATAATATAATAGATATAGTAATGATAACGTTATAAAGAGCTCTTTAATATAAAGCTGTGATTTGCAGCTGCACTACTGTCAGAGCTGCTGTTATAGAAAATTAATCAACACCTGGCGACCAATCAGAAGCCAGAACCTGACAGCGCTGTGAGATAAGCAAGTGTATAACACGCATCAGAGTTTCTGTTCCTCATTTCTGTCTCTACAGAAGTCTGTTTTCCTGGAAGCCTAAAGAGTCGAAGGCCACGGCAGCTGCTTCAGGATGGAGATTATTTGGGAAAATTTCTCCCAAGGAAAATTCCGGAGACTCCCGAATCCCACAGCAGGTGAGGAAGCGCAGGGACCGGAGCACACTGATGGCTAGTCGTCATGATGCTGTGAATTTGTGGATTTTATTCAGTGTCTGATTTCCAGAAAGGTTCACAGGGTGTGTGGTTGAGAATAGAGGAGTGTGTGTGTGTGTGTGTGTGTGTGTGTGTGTGTGTGTGTGTGTACTGAGTGAGAGTTTTTTACTTGCTCAAGCTCACCTGACAAAAAAAACGCCACTTACATGAACATTAATGTGAATGTGAGCATTAATTTCTTTACATTAATACGAACATTAACATTAACATGAGCATTAATATGAACGCGAACATGAACCGTAATAATATTAATGGTTGTAAACATGAACGTACATTAACGTGAATGTGAATATTAATGCGAACGTTAACGAGAACATTGACATTAATAATAACGATAATAATATGAACGTGAACATGGTCGTAAACATTAGTGTACATTAACGTGCGCATTAATATGAACGTGAACATGAATGTGAACGTTAATATAAATTAACATTAAAGTGAACATGAACATTAATATTTACATGAATATGAACGTTAACGTGATCATTAACGTTAATGTGAACATTAACATGAACGTGAATGAACTTTAACGTGAACATGGTCGTAAACATTAACGTACATTAACACGAACATTAATATGAATGTGAATATTAATACAAACGTTGACTTTAACAGTAACATGAACATTAACATGTACGTTAACGTGAACAGTAATATGAATGTTAACATGAACACTGACATTAACTTTAACGTGAACATGAATACGAACTTGAATGAACATTAACGTGAACGCGAACGTTAACGTGAACATAGTCGTAAACATTAACATACATTAACATGAACATTACTATTTACATGAATGTGAACATTAACGTGAACATGGTCATAAACGTTAACGTGAGCATTAATATGAACGGGAACTTTAACGTGAACGTGAATATTAATGTGAAGATTAATATAAGTTAACGTTAAAGAGTGCACAGTGCTGCGTGATGCGTTTACAGCGCTCATTCATCCTTATTAACTACTCAGGCTATTAGTTTTGGGAAATAGAACTAAATAAATTAGTTAGAAAATATCACAGAAGGACACAAACACAAATAATAACAGCGACCAGTAGGCCTGGGACGAAGTGTGTGTGTGTGTGTGTGTGTGAGAGTGTGTGTGTTTAGGTGGCAGCTGCCATTTCTATAGCTGTATGACTTCTCCCTTTGTTCTGGGTGTGTGTGTGTGTGTGTGTGTGTGTGTGTTTTGACTGAAAGTAGCTTTGAGCTTCTGCAATCTACTTTGCTAATGATTCACCCCACGCAATCCACAGGTGTCTCTCTGTATTCCCCACACACACACACACACACACACACACATACACAGAACACTTAAATGCTTTTTTAATCTCTAAAATTAACAGAATTAAGAGACCTTCTTAAATTTGTCCAGAATGAGGATGTTTAGGAAGCGCAAGTGTGACATGAATATTTTGAAACGATAACGTATTAAATATCAAGGTTTATCGCGTTACTGATATTTATCACGTTCGTAGTCTTCTGTAGCGTTGATATTTTAAATTTGGATGCCTACATGTGTATTTTCTTAAAATTAATCCACCTAGTAACTTCCTGTTACTAGGTGGATTATAGGGATTTAACATGGAGGTGTGTCCTAATTTGCATATTCATGTCTTTCATGGCCCATGTGATGTTAATAAGGATAGAGATGTCATTAATGTCATTACAGCCATTAAAACGTATAAAACAATGAATTATTTTAAACCTGTTTATAATAGTTGAAAATGACGTTCAGTTGGCGGCCTCAGCACATGACCACGCCCTAAACAAAAATAAAAACAGTGAACGCCCTGTAATTCTTGACGTGATGGAGGGCAGTGGTGTGTTTACACGGGTGGAGTCACACACACACACACCTGATGCACCACAGGAATGTCTCATCAACACACTTCAGGACAGCCATCATCCTGAAAACACTGAAGATTACACTGAGACACGGTGTTAAAAACACACTAAAAATATCTCTCTCTGTCTTTCTGTGTCTCTCTCTCTATCTGTCTCTGTCTATCTATATCTGTCTCTCTCTATCTGTCTCTATCTGTCTCTCTATCTGTCTTTCTGCCTCTCTCTGTCTGTCTCTTTCTGTCTCTCTATCTGTCTCTCTCTATCTGTCTCTATCTGTCTCTCTATCTGTCTTTCTGCCTCTCTCTGTCTCTCTATCTGTCTCTCTCTATCTGTCTCTATCTGTCTCTCTATCTGTCTTTCTGCCTCTCTCTGTCTGTCTCTCTCTATGTCTGTTTCTGTCTGTGTCTCTCTCTGTTTCTCTCTGTTTGTCTCTCACTGTCACTGCTTCTCTCTATCTGTCTCTTTCTGTCTGTCCTTCTCTCTGTTTCTCTCTGTCTCTATCTGTTTCTCTTCCTGTCTGTCTCTCTCTGTCTACCTATCTGTCTCTTTCTGTCTGTTATTCTCTCTCTCTTTCTCTCTGTCTCTCTCTGTCTCTTTCTGTCTGTCTTTCTCTCTCTATCTGTCTCTGTTTCTCTCTATCTCTATCTGTTTCTCTT
>CM040463.1:898988-911488 GCA_022758105.1 Pangasianodon gigas | reverse complement strand
TGTGTTTACAGAACTGTATGAAATCTTCCTGTCTCGAGCTAAAGAGAAGTGGCGCAGTTTCAACGAGACGGGTTCGCTCAGTGAGAACGAAGGTATGAGCTTGTTTTCCTTCAGAACGTTCTAGAGCGAGTTTTGCTGAATAAATAAAGCTTGGATAATGTGCTGGTACTTGTACATTTCATAATAAAAATTTGGAATTGGAAATTTCTGTAGCATTTACGGAATTTTTCTTTTTTTTTTCCCCACATTTTAAACCCAATTCGGTCTTGACCAGTTCCGATCCGTCGCTATCACACGACAGCTACCAACCGGCGAGGGTGAAGGCTAATGTAGCTAACGTGCTTCCTCCAGAACACATGAAGCCACGTCTTTTCGATCTCGTGCAACATCACAGCGAAGCATAACACGCTCGGAAGAAAAGCGCTATCTGCCCTCTTCCACATACAGTGTCGCTGTGATTGACAGGGGAGAGAGACTATGCCCCTCCCACTCAGAGAACACGGCCAGGCTTCAGGAATCGAATTTGCGATTTCCCGAAGCTTTTCTGTTTTTGACGCGTTTGTGATTTTTGGCGTGTTGCTATGCCGACACAGGAGACACCTGTCACAGGTTTTTCTCGCTAGCAATATCGGCACCTCTGCTAATGACCTGTACTGCTACACACACACACACACACACACACACACACACACACACACACACAGGTAAATGTAAGTGTTATTTATGAATGTGTATCTTATCATTTCTGCTTTTATTTCAGATTGTGGCGTAGATAAGGAGTCGAGTTTGGACCTGATTAAGCTGGACATTTTCAGGACTTTCCCTTCGCTCTATATATTCCAGAAGGTGAGAAACAGGTTCGACAAAAAAATGTAATTATTACTAAAAGTGTTATGACCATGTGACCTTCTATAATCTCTCTCTCTCTCTCTCTGAAGGGTGGACCGTATCATGATGTTTTGCACAACGTCTTGGGCGCGTACACGTGTTACAGACCTGACGTAGGATACGTGAGTATCAGAGAACGTGGTGATGTTTCTAGAAGTTTCTGTCACAGGTTTTTAGTGTTGTGACTGTAACTAGCGATCCCTGTTTTTACTCCAAATACCACACACACTTTAAAACCCTGTACACTAATCACTACTGTAGTGTTTCATGAGTGTGTGGTACTGAAGTGTGTGTGTGTGTGTGTGTGTGTGTTTAAGGTGCAGGGAATGTCCTTCATAGCTGCTGTTCTTATTCTGAACCTCGAGGAAGCTGATGCCTTTATTGCCTTTGCTAACCTTCTCAACAAACCATGTCAAATGGCCTTCTTCAGGGTGGACCACGACCTGGTAACACACACACACACACACACACACACACACACACACACACACACACCTCTGACAGAGTTAACAAAATACCACATTGCTCCCTTTAAATCAAGTGCTATAAATAGGAGCGGTCTTGTTGTTTGTCAGTAGCTGCACTATCTGAGACTTCATCTCTGGGTAACTGTTTCCGGGAGATAAATTCTGATTTTCTTTCTATAAAGTTCGTGTTTTTTGGGATTTTGTGCTTTATTGTGCAGATGCTGAAGTATTTTGCTGCGTTTGAGGTTTTCTTCGAGGAGAATCTGCCTAAATTATTCCAGCACTTTCACAGCAACAGTCTGACTCCAGATTTTTACCTCATAGACTGGTAAGTGTTCCCTACTCCCTAATCCCTATTCCCTAATCCATATTCCTAACTCCCTATTCCTTATTCCTTACGCCCCATTCCCTATTCCCTACTCTATATTCCCTATTCCCTACCTTCTACTCCCGATTCCCTACTCCTTACTCCCTACTCCCCATTCCCTATTCCCTACTCCCTATCCCGTACTCCTTATCCCTTACTCCCTACTCCTTACTCCGTACTCCTTACTCCCTATTCCTTACTCCCTTCTCCCTGCTCCCTATTCCCTATCCTTACTCTGTATTCCCTACTCCCTGATCCCAATTCCCTACTCCCTACTCCCTATTCCTTATTCCTTAATCCCTACTCCCCATTCCCTATTCCCTATCCCTTACTCACTATCCCTTACTCGCTATTCTTTACTCCCTATTCCCTACTCCCTACTCTATATTCCCTATTCCTTATTCCCTACTCCCTACTCCCTATCCCGTACTCCTTATCCCTTACTCCCTACTCCTTATTCCCTATTCCTTATTCCCTACTCCCTACTCCCTATCCCGTACTCCTTATCCCTTACTCCCTACTCCTTATTCCCTATTCCTTACTCCCTGCTCCCTATTCCCTATCCCTACTCCTACTCTGTATTCCCTACTCCCTGATCCCAATTCCCTACTCCCTACTCCTTATTCCTTAACCCCTACTCCCCATTCCCTATTCCCCATTCCCTACTCCCTGCAGTCTACACTGAGAGAATCAGTAGCACTAGGTAGTGCACTGGATTTGATTTAATTTGTGTGTGTGTGTAGGATCTTCACGCTGTACAGTAAGCCGTTGCCGCTGGACGTGGCGTGTCGCGTGTGGGATTTGTTTTGCCGTGACGGAGAGGAAGCTCTGTTCCGCACGGCGCTGGGAATCCTGCGCCTTTATCAGGACGTCCTGCTGCAGATGGACTTCATCCACAGCGCCCAGTTCCTGTCCCGCCTCCCGCAGAACACCCCGGCACACACACTCTTCACCTGCATCGCCAACACACACATGCTCAGCAACAACCGCCGCTGGAACCAGGTACACACCCTACATAAAAACGTCCACAGAACACAGGTGTGAGTAATCTGTAGTCTGCAAAATAAACACGATGGAGCTTATAATCCAGGAAATACGGTAAATAATAATCAGTGTATGATTTACTCAGGTTATTTTCTGCTGCAGGTTTTTTCAGCTCTGATGAAAGATGGACCTAAAGAAGCTGATAAAACAGGAAGTCCTGCATTAAGAAGCTAACGGATGACGATTTATGAAGTATGAGATTTTGGGAATATTTAAACGGAATGTCGTGTACAGTATTAACGAGTCGGACTGCAGCGATTCAGCGACTCGTGGAAGATTTGGGAAGAAACTCGGCAGCAGATTTGTCTAACGTAGAGAAGACATTTCAGTGTGTGTATGTGTGTGTGTGTGTATGTGTGTGTATGTGTGTGTATGTGTGTGTATGTGTGTGTGTGTGTGTGTGTGTGTGTGTGTGAGATGTTTGTGTGAAGTTATCGTGCCAAATGTTTGTGACTGTAAAGCAAATACGTGCTAACGCAAGTGTACGGCCGTGCAATTCCGATGAACAGTGATCGTTGTGACGGAGTGACCGGCGTCCCTGAGTCATCAAGGGCGGAGCTTATCGTAAAGTTAATCAAACTATTACAAATCTGATTATATGACATCAACTCTACATGTTTTTTTAACTTTTAAAGACAACATACTTGTAAATAAACAGTATAATAGCTTAGCGAATTTACCTAAGCTAGCTAGCTTCCTACACGCAATACTGAGTTAGCCTAGCTAACATGAAGAATACCTCAGTAGCTAGCGGTACCTTTCTTATATTTAGCAGCTAGTAAGTTCGCGAGCAAGCTAGCTAACGTTAAGTATCTGTTGTTGCGATGTCATGTGATCACATTAAGTTAAGCTCCGCCCTCCTTGAACCAGGAACTCTTGTTAAACAGCAACATAAGAACCAGATGGCAAAAATGTTAAAACATTACGTAAACATTACTTGAAGACAAGCAACAAAAACGACACTTTATTTTGATACGATGTTTCCAAATTATAACACGTTAACGAACGTGAGCCGTGTTGTCAAATAGCTGCCATTTTTTTGCTAGCTATTAATTTTTTTTTTTTTTTTTTTTAAAGAATATCAGGCAACTGGGATTGAAAGCTAATTTGGACTGGAAACTGAAACAAATTTGTTAAACCTTCATACGTAAAAATATTTTACAGCCATGAGCAATGACCAAACGTACGTTCGTAAATATATGTTTATCGTTAATGATTTTTTAATTTTATTTTTTTTTTTGGCCAACTGTCCTGAAATTAATTTCATTCAGTTTTTTAAAAAAAATGAAACTATTTAAGGAAAGAAAAAATAAGATATCTGATAGATCGAGAAGTAAGCGTATAATAGCTAACATCGAATCAGCTACTTGTATCCACACACCTATAAAACACTACACACACACACACACACACACACACACACACACACACTCGAGAGCTTGCTCCAAACACAGTAGCGCTGATCATGGCCTTTATACTCGGAGCTGATCTGTGAGGCCGATACACACAAGTGCAATTCCTTCACACACACACACACACACAACCAGCAGCCTAAGAGCTGATACACACTAGTGCCAAACCCTATATTACACACACACACACACACCTGCATACACACTCCTTTCTGAAGCTCTTTTTTTCTTACAGAAGTCCAGAGAGACCATGTTTCTGTTCCTTTACGCTTCTAAGCTCTATATAAAAAAATTCAGAACCCTTAGAGGTTCTTCAGAGGTTCTTCACCCTTAAAGGTTCTTCAGTTGTCCCTCTGGGGAACTCCTAAAGGTTCTTCATTCTTCTTTCTGGGGAACTCCTAAAGGTTCTTCATTTGTCCTTTTGGGGAACCCTTAAAGGTTCTTCATTCGTCCTTCTGGGGAACTCCTAAAGGTTCTTCATTCGTCCTTCTGGGGAACTCCTAAAGGTTCTTCAGTTGTCCCTCTGGGGAACCCTTAAAGGTTCTTAGGAAGGTCCTGGATGGTTGGTTTAGTGACGAAATGTTCCAGACTTTATAGCTAACGTAAGTCTGTAAATCTGTAAGTCTACACTCTTAGTTATCTGGGAGAAGATTCTTTGTAGAACCTTACAACAAATCATCTCCAATTAGAACCTTTTTTCCTAAGCTTTAAAAAAAATCCTTGAAGAACCTTTGTTCTAAGAGAGTGTGTATTACCTGAATAGGTGTGTGATACAAAATTCCAAATTATTCTCATTATTTTCTTCTTATTAAGAACCTTATCATATAACTTCTTGTTAAATAGTATACTCTTAGAACAAGGGTTCTTCAAGGGTTCTTTAGGGGTTCATTGGATAGGTAAGGGTTATTAGCTTGCTTGGAATCTTCTCTGATAGAAAAATATAAAATATAAATATTAAAAAAACCATAAGGTTCTATTTTTAAAGGTTCATCGAGGGTTCCTAGCCATGGTTCTGCTTGAAACACCTTCTGATATTCACTGTGCTGTAGGGTTCTATGGAGGTTCCAAGTAGATCCCTTTTAGATGGCTAAGAAAATGTTTATTTTAGAGGTCGTTCTAATAAGTATGAGTTCTTGGCGTTCTAAAAGGGTTCTACTTGGAACCTTCTCTGATAGCGAATCAGTTGTAGGGTTCTACAACCATTATTTAATGGTTCATTGGATAATTAGGAGTTCTTGAGTTCCTGTGAGGGTTCTACTTTCTGATAAATTCTCAATTGTAGGATTCTACGTGGTTTTAGGGTTCTTGGCTCTCTACAATGGTTCTACTTGGAACCTTCTCCTTTAAGGACATTAAGGAAGTCTTCTATCGGATTACTAAGGGTTCTGCGTGAAATCTTTTCTGATAAACACTAAGCTGTAGGGTGCTTTGTATCAAGTAAGGGATGTTAACTAACTAAAAGGGCTCTATTTGGAACCTTCTCTGATGGGGAAACAGTTATAGGGTTCTGCATTATCCAAGGGCTCATTTGATAGTTATTATCTTCCAAATAATGGTTCTACTTTCTGATAAACACTAATTTCTAGGGTTCTACATTATTTAAGCGTTCTTTTGTTATATGTAAATATTCCTGGCTTTCTAAAAGGGTTCTATCCAGAACTTTATGATAGAGGGTGAACTGAAGAACGTTCAGGGTTCTAAATATTCTTTTAAAAAAATTTTTATTTCTTGAATATGTTTAATCAATAATCAATAAACCCGCCCACTTTCAGAGAACGAAGCCGTTTGATTGACACGGCAGGCGACCAATCACAGCCTTTTCCTCAAGCATGAGAGATTTTTGTTTGTTTGTTTACTCACCACTATCTGCCTTTAAAACTGTTTTTAGAGATCAGCTTCCTTTTGGTTCTTCCTCTGAAATGTAAGAAAGTGTAAGAAACCTGTGCACAGAGAGCCAATCAGAATGCAACCTTGATGATCCTGAATCTTGTGGCCAGAAAAGCGTACAAAAGACATCACATGCTCCGTATCCTGCTATTTTAGCTATTTTTATTGAGCTACTGCAGTCTAGCATTAGCTTGTTATATTTACTACTTTATTTTATGAACGATTTACTTTTGAATGAGCTTTCCAGTTCCACGTTTCCGATGATCTTCATGTTTAAAACATTTTGTTGATTTTGTTGATCTGAGATGCGAGTATGACGTTGTGATGATCACGTAATCATGTGGTCGATATCAGCCAATGGCGGACTGACTTGAGAAGACAGGATTAATAATAATAATAATAATAATAATAATAATAATAATAATAATAACGTGTGGTCTCTCTGGATCTTCATATCATTCTGAATTTTTGTTCATGTTTTTGTGAGAACCATGGCGATGCAAAAGTTTTCACTCCCTTCCATCATGAATGTTCTAGCAGGAAGAACCCAGTAGTTTTTTGATTGCTGGAGCTCCAGAGCTTTAAAAACACACTTCCTGTTTCAGAGTTTGTTATATTTTTTAAACACTAAAAGCGTCTTTGAAGGTCTGATTGATGTTTTATATGAAATCGTTTGACCAAATAATTTTCTTAAACTACTGACTCATGACATTCTGGAGTCACGTAACACACTAAACAGTTCACGTGGAGCCGCTTTAACATCATCATCACCATCATCATCATCATCATCGCCTCCCGTACTGTCAGCAACAATAACCTGATTCTTTTCATCTAAAACGTCAACAGTTAAAGAAGTACAGTGATGTAACTAACTGGCTTTTTATTTCCTTTTTAAATCTGAACTCATTATTGTACAGGTTTTTTTACATGCTCTCAGTGTTGTATATAAATTGTGAAATGATTTCTCTAGATTAGAAATGTAAATATAAATTAATAACATTCCCAACATGCAGTCTCTGTTCTTTCTTTGTTTTTTTTTGTTTTTTAATTTACAGAATTATGGACGGCAATTTTGGGGGAAAAAAAATAAGTTTGACGTGCTATGTCTTTATTTAAACTTAAGATATAAACTCAAAACAAGTTATTACGACATAAAGCTAACTTATTGAATATTAGCTTATTTAATTTAGCCAATATTCACTGCTCCTGCACAGCTACGGATTAAATATGATGATCCAAGTTTATAATTTAGAATTAATTCAAGTGAATTAACTTTATTACGATTTATGACATCATATGAGGTGTTAATGACATCGCACTTGAATTTTTTTTTTACAATTTGCAGTTCAGGGCTTCTGAACTTTGAAAACTTGATCACTAACAAATTCAAATAATTTCTGTAGTTATGCAGAGAAGAATGATTTGTTTGGGAGTCAAAAGAGTTGACTCTTATTGGTGAGTCAAATTATCTGAATCGCTGAAAAGAGCTGGAATTCACATCACAGCTGAGAAATTCCTGGCTTTAGATTGGGGCGGGGTTATAGTTGGTGGGCGGAGTATCGTGTGTTATGATTGGTTGAAGGATAAAAACAAAGGAGGAAGGTGTGATGTAATTTTCAAGCGCAGCAACCAGCAAGAGAACAAAGGTAAGAAGATGTACTTCTAAACAGGCTCTGACAGTTTTCCTGTCACTGTATGGATAAACAAACAAACAAACAAACAAACAAATAATCAACAAAGATATGTAACAATGCCCACATTTCATAAACCAATCAAATTCCGATTAATCAAACCAAAGTCCCGCCCACCCACATACGCTAGAAGTAAAATGCTTTTTTTAAAAGTTTTGGCACCTGCCTAATCACTCAATTTCAATACTACAGTTGTGTTTAACATAAAAACTGTTTTATTTTGAAAAAAGCCGACTGTACAAGCAGAAACAAACAATCCAGCAAAGTCCTGTTTAAATTTGAATGTAAGGAAATTTTCAGCCAAAAATAAAATAAACACAAGTTATTTTAACCCAAATTGTAGATCATAAGACATATTTGATAATCTCTATTTATTTATTTATTTTTTATTTATTTATTTATTTAGGCTAAACTGGAGGCTATAATATTCTCCTGTTAGCAAAATGAGCCTCGTAGCTTCAGGACAAATCTAATGCTTCATATGAGCTGAAGGTGGATTTCATTTCTGGCTGAACTTTTCCTTGAACTGTTATTCTTTTTGACCAGCACCAACTGTTTACTCTGAAAGCTGTTAATGTTCCTTTTATTCTGAATCATTAAAGATGTTTAAACACAGACGGGCAGCAGGGGGCGATGTGCTGATACGATGTCAGTACTGTGATAAAGACGTAGTGGAGATTCGGTGGTGTTGTGCGTAACACTAAATCCACTTTACAGTAATGAGAAGCTGATTGTTTCTTTTTTTTCCCAAAGAAAATAAGTTTTGGCACCATTTTGCAACATCAGTATCATGATATCATGTATCGTGATTTGATATTTCGGTCATATCGCCCGCCCCTAACGCAGCCAAGTCATACAGCACTCGGGAGAAACGCACGCTAATTCTTCTCAGCCTTGTCCTTTTTCTTCTCTTTCTTTTTGTCCTTCTTTTTCATCTTCTTCTCTTTCTTCTTTTTCTTCTTGGCGTTCTTACTCGACTGGGTGTCGTCCTCTTTCCCGTCTTTCGTCTCCTGGACTCTGGACTTGTCCTCGGTCCTGCGAGGGCTCGTGTCTTCTCTCGGTCTTTTCCTCTCGGCGCTTCGCTCGTCTTGGTCTCGGCGCTCTCGCTGTCTCTTATCGTCTTTAAGCTGCTGATCCTGTGACACGGAAGAAACACTAATGTAAGACACTATGTAAGAGGTTATGAAGGATTCTGCACCAAGTATTTGAATCAGTTAGCCTATAAGTGATTAAAATCCTTTTTTCCAACCCAGTAGCTACAGCTTTTCATTTTCTTAACCTACATGATATGATATATATTTTTAATTTCTGTCGCTGTGTGTCAAGTCATCGAGTCTCCATCCTGGGAGTCGATCCCAAAAGAGTTGATTCCCTGATTCAGTTGAGTCAACTTTAACGCTTTGGAGTCTCATTTACACATCCTTCACTGTTTAAAAAAAAACAAACAAATAACTTTTAAAGACGGAAAAGTCTGCAAACTTATTTTTTTTTAATCTAAGACCTGTGAAAGAGGTGGTCCCTATCAGTCATAGTAACTATATCTTACTCTGAAAAACCCATTTTGTCACAGTGTTTAAAAGTTTTCCACGTTTAAACCTCCTGCAGAGAAGTGCAGAAAGCCAACTGGAGCGCAATCCTTCATGATTCTGAAGCTTGTGGCCAGAAAAGTGTACAAAAGATGTGAGATATCAGACGCTCCGTAGTTCGAGGAGGAAGTCTCCAGGCCTGGGACTAATGAAGTGCAGATTAAGGTAATTTTCACACGTGTATTTTTTTTCCGATTGGTGAAGCGTAAATGCTGTTTTGGAGCTCGGGAGTGGTCTAGAGATCGAATCCTTGGTCTTAAAAATAAATAAAATAAATAATAAATGGACTGACTTGAGAAAACAGGATTTATAATAATAATATTAACAACAACAACGTGTGGTCTCTCTGGACTTTCATATCATTCTGAATTTTTGTTACCTTTTTTGTGAGAACCATGGCGATGCAAAAGTTTTCACTCCCTAGAGATCGGATCCCTGGCCCTCTTTAAATAAATAAAAAAATAAAACAAAATGGTGGTCTGGGACACGGTTCACATCGAGTTTGCTTTTTTTTTAGCAGTTTGAGAAAAATAATTTAAAAAACAGCAAACAGTTGAACCTAGTGACAACTATTTTGCAATCGTGACACACGGAATTGCGTCACAGTACGGAAGGAATTCTTTTATGTGGACGCAAACCGTGGATTATAAGCCCCGCCCCCAAAGGAGCCCAGAAACCGTCTGGAGTATTCGGTCCAAGTGTGAAAACACCATTAAAGAACAACCGAAGGGCCTAGGACTCCATTTTGTAATGTCTTCAATGTCTTTTACCAAAATACTGAACATGAAACTCCCAAAAAGACTAGATTCCCTGATTCAGTTGAGGCAACTTTAATGCTTTGGAGTCACAGTCTGTATCATTTACACATCCTTCACTGTTTAAAAAAAAAAAACGAATAACTTTTAAAGACGGAAATGTCTGCAAACTTATTTTTTTTAATCTAAGACCTGTGAAAGAGGTGGTCCCTGTCAGTCATAGTAACTATATCTTACTCTGAAAAACCCATTTTATCACAGTGTTTAAAAGTTTTCCACGTTTAAACCTCCTGCAGAGAAGTGCAGAAAGCCAACTGAAGTGCAATCCTTCATGATTCTGAAGCTTTTGCCCAGAAAAGTGTACAAAAGATGTGAGATATCAGACACTCGAACATGAAACTAAATCAAAAATTTACTAACCAAATCCAAATCTGTAAAAAAAAACGAATTAAGCAAATCCTGAACTCAGATGCACGTATAGTGTACGTAGTGTTTAGTGTGTTGACCTGGTGTGTGTTGGTGTGTTTGTGTCCCTCGGCGCTGCTCAGGTCCCCGAAAAACTCCTCACAGCGCTGACAGAAGAAACCGATGACGGGGATCAGATCACCTGAACCTGCGGCGACAGATAATATTAGCATCACGCGTCAGTGTTTAGAGGAGTTCCTCCCGTATACTGCGAGGGTTCTGCGTGAAAGAAGGTTCCGTGTAACTTTTATTTTTATACACTTATTTTTATTTTTATAAACTTTTATTATAGCTCTGATACTGGTGTCTAATCTAGTTCTTATATCTACTGCATTATTATAGCTCTGAAACTGGTATCTAATCTAGTTCTCACATCTTTACTGCATTATTATAGCTCTGATACTGGTGTCTAATCTAGTTCTCATATCTTTACTGCATTATTATAGCTCTGATACTGGTGTCTAATCTAGTTCTCATATCTTTACTGCATTATTATAGCTCTGATACTGGTGTCTAATCTAGTTCTCATATCTTTCCTGCATTATTATAGCTCTGATAATTGGTGTCTAATCTAGTTCTCACATCTTTACTGCATTATTATAGCTCTGATACTGGTGTCTAATCTAGTTCTCATATCTTTCCTGCATTATTATAGCTCTGATAATTGGTGTCTAATCTAGTTCTCACATCTTTACTGCATTATTATAGCTCTGATACTGGTGTCTAATCTAGTTCTTATATCTACTGCATTATTATAGCTCTGAAACTGGTGTCTAATCTAGTTCTCACATCTTTACTGCATTATTATACCTTTGATATTGGTGTCTAATCTTGCATTCATACCGTTAGTATATTATTATAGCTCTGATATTGGTGTCTGATCTAGCTTTGAAACCTTTGGTACATTACTACAGGTGTGAAACTAGTGTCTGTTTTAATTCTTGTGCCTTTACTATATTATTATAGATCTGATATTGGTGTGATAAATCTCATATTTTTATAGCTCTTATGTTGAAGTCTGATCTATTTCTCAAACTCCTCACAGCGCTGACAGAAGAAACCGATGACGGGGATCAGATCACCTGAACCTGCGGCGACAGATAATATTAGCATCACGCGTCAGTGTTTAGAGTTGTTCCTCCCGTATACTGCGAGGGTTCTGCGTGAAAGAAGGTTCCGTGTAACGCGTTAGTACCTTCGTGCTTGAGCAGCCCCTCCAGCTCCTTCACCAGGTACTCCTTCCTCTTCTTCTGGATCTGTTTCTCTCTCCGCTCCTTCTCCCTCTCGTCGCTCTGCTAACCGACACACAACTCCGCATTAGCATCAGCGTCATTATTTATTTTATTATTGTTTATTTCATTTATTAATTACTCCGTTACCTTGTCTCTGTGCTCGGTGTCTCTGTGTGAATGGCTGCTTTCGGATCGATTACTCCGACTGTCATCAGACTTCTGCACTGCACACGATACAAATAAAATTAATTATTATATACACTGTGTCTAAATCTCACTGATACTGGTGTCTGATCTCGCATTCATATCTTTACTGCATTATTATAGCTCTGATACCGATGTCTAATCTAGTTCTCATATCTTTACTGCATTATTACAGCTCTGATACTGGTGTCTAATCTACTTCTCTTATCTTTACTGCATTATTATAGCACTGATACTGATGTCTAATCTAGTTCTCATATCTTTACTGCATTATTATAGCACTGATTCTGATGTCTAATCTAGTTCTCATATCTTTACTGCATTATTATAGCTCTGATACTGGTGTCTAATCTACTTCTCACATCTTTACTGCATTATTATAGCACTGATTCTGATGTCTAATCTAGTTCTCATATCTTTACTGCATTATTATAGCACTGATACTGATGTCTAATCTACTTCTCACATCTTTACTGCATTATTATAGCACTGATACTGATAT
>CM040463.1:867894-887495 GCA_022758105.1 Pangasianodon gigas | reverse complement strand
GTTCTATATTACAATCGTAAGCTGAATCTGTCCATACAATAAAATAAAATAACGCTTTAAATCAAGATCGCTAATGTTTTGGGTCTGCGTGTATGGGACTGAATCACAGCCACAACCGAATCTCATCTCTGCATAATATTGCACCCTCAGGACCCTGCTGTTTTGTAGCTATCACATTCGCCTGATTTAAAAACATTCCCAAGCTCCCCAGCACTGCTTCCTGTGGTCTTCAAACTTTAAAAATACAACAATCTGAAATAACTTTAGCAATAATACTTCAGCAGGAATGGGTTAAAGAAACGTAAAACTGATTTAACTACATGTCTTTTAAATAATAATAATTAAAAAAATAACGCGTTGAGCTCAGTTAGCTAGAAAGCTAGCATTTTAATGCATTTTTTCTATTACATTTACTACACAAATTTATTTACATGTGTAATAACACCATATCATAATTAATCCTCTATAATTGTTTAACAATTTAAAACATTTTAAACGTTACTAAAAAAAATCAGGCATGTAAATATCTACCTTAAAAATGGCGGCGCGCCAAACGGGATGCAGGATGTATGCAGAGTGCACAAACCTTCACTACACTACGACCAAATACGGCGACCATTTTGCGAGCCTGTCCATTAATATGCCTGTATAAAAAGTTACATATGTGTGTCTTAATTGGTGGTTTTGCGACTAGTACCTTGTTATGCAACATTTCAAAATGAATATTACTTCAATAATTAAATATTTATGTAAATACGTCTATATTTTGTTTGGCTTTATTTTCTTTTACGATTGCTGGAATATTTTTGGTCAGCTATGAGGTCGCTGTTAGGACCCCTGTCCTGCCAACCCAGCATATCATGCAGCAGCAGCAGTGTTAACGCGACAGTGCTAATTTTTCATAATTTCTGCGGAATAAAGCTGAAATAAAGGTTTCTCTTCATGGAGAACGACATTCTGGACTCTCTGGAGGATTTAGGGTATGTAAGAGAGAGAGAGTTTAGTGAATGTGTGGAAAGGCAGGGTGTGTCAAAGTGCGCAAAGATTTTTTTAACATGTTTAATTCAAGTCAGTTCAGGTTTTATTTGTGTTTTGGCTCAAAGGAGCTTCAGAGGTTTAGATTCAGATCCTAAATAAACAGCAGTGTGGAGGAGAAACTGCAGTCTGACCCAGAAAAGTGAGGTTATAAAGCATTGCTCTTCTACAGCAGCATGTTAAATCATCATCAGAATAATCAGAATAATCATCAGAATAAAGTTAGAGGTGTGTGAGAGCATGTTCTTTATCAATGTCATGATGAAGCAGCTGATAACTTCATTAAAAATCATTATAAATTATAAATCTGCTGTTCATGATAATATATTACTTTAATATGTTTAATATGTTTAAAATAGATATTAATATCTTTTTATATCATGTAGCTCTGACTTTAAATTGTAATCAGCACTGATCTGATGTTTGTTTATTTATTTGTTTGTTTGTTTATTCATCTGTTTGTTTATTTGTTTGTTTACTTATGTATTTATTTTATTATAAGGTGTCTGATGCTTGTGGAACTCATCATTGTTTGTTTCTTTATTTAAATATATTTTATATTTTGTGATATTTTTAACAGCGACTGCATGAGATCATTTTTTCCCCCGATACTGAAACCTTCAGTCTGTTTTCTTTAAAAACCTTTAAACTTTAACTTTATTTTTAATTTTTAGCCGAAGCACTTCAGGGTTAAACTCTTTCACACACAAATCACGTACACTGTAAATGGCATGAAATAGAAATGTAAATGTAATAAAATCAGTCCAAACAGCAGGAATAATATTTCCAGTTCCAAAAATACATTTCCTTTCCAAATCTGATTCTAAACTTAAACGTTTGTTACAGGATCTGATATCCGATCTACAGTTTTTTGTCGTATCGGACCAGTACTGATATACCGAGTATCAGATCAGTTCCATCTCTAATATTATTATTATTATTATTATTATTATTATTATTATTGTGTGTAAAAGGGAATCTCATTCTTGTGGACATCCTTTAAAACTGTCATTAGGATTATTTATTTGTTTGTTTGTTTATTTGTTTGTTTGTTTATTTAAGAGTGATTGACGGATGGATCCGCCCAGCTTTCACTTTGGAGAGGAATTTTTTACAACTCTGGTGTGAATGTTGGACTTTTTTGCAACTCCAGTGAATTTCTTTAAAAAAAAAACACACACAAAAAGTAGTAAAAGTCTGATCTCGCGCTGTATTTCGTGTGTTTTATTTGAATGTTTTCTGACGTTTCTGTTTCCACGCGAACGCTGCACTGTGACATCACCTCGCTCTGTGAGTGGGCGGGGCTTATCTCTGTCTCGTCACACTGTTTAAACACGTCTTTGCTGTAACGCTGCTGAGATTAAACGAGAGGTGATTAAAGGAGCTTTTCATTCATTCAAACATCTGGATTTAAAATAAAACCATTAAAACATAATCTGTTTTCTTCACTTTAGCTTTTAACTCACTTTTATCTCATTGTAATGATTTTACTTATTTACTTTACTTATCCTGTCCTAATATTTAAATTTCTTCACACTCTAAAGCACTTTGAGCTGCATTAGAAAGATACGAAAGGCGCTGTGTGCACTCATGTCCACTTTATTAGGAACACCTGTACACCTGCACATTCATGCAGTTATCTAATCAGCCAATCATGTGGCAGCAGTGCAGTGTATAATATCATGCAGGTCAAGAGCTTCAGTTAATGTTCACATCAAACATCAGAATGAAGAAGAAGTGTGATCTCTGTGACTTTAACCGTGGCATGGATGTTGGTTTGAGTTTTTCAGAAACTGCTGATCTCCTGCTGGGATTTTCACATGCAACAGTCTCTAGAGTTTACACAGAATGGTGCAAAACAAAAAAAGAAAAACATACAAACAAAAATATCACTTCATCTTTTTCTAATCTTCACCTGTTCAGTGTGGGTGAGTCTGTGCTCATGATATCCTCAGATTCCTGTTCCTGGCTGACAGGAGAGGAACCTGATGTGGTCTTCTGCTGTTGTAGCTCATTCACCTCAAAGTTCAATGTGTTGTGCATGCTGAGATGCGTTTCAGCTCATCACGGTTGTAAAGAGTGATTATACGAGTTACTATATCCTTCCTGGCAGCTCAGACCAGTCTGGCCAGTTTTTTTAGTCTGATCTCTCTCATCAGCGAGGTGTTTCCACACACAGAACTGTCACTCACTCAATGTTTTTTGTTTGTTTTTTTCGGCGTTGCGCTCAGGTGTGTTGTGTCTCAGCATCAGCGCTGATGACGCTATACCGGAGACTGTAAGCTTTTAGTTGTGTTAGTATGGAGTTGTTGTGTTGATCAGACGCTGCTGATGTTTTATTATTGTTATTGTGGTGTTACGATGTGAACTGATGGTGTGATGAGGAGCAGAAGATGAACTCTCGGTGGTTGTTGTGGATGTTTTGGTGTCTGTAGGTATCAGGGGCCGCTGTTAGAAGATGGCGCTCTGCAGGCGGCTCTCAGCGGCGGCGCTGCGTCTCCCGAGTTCACCAAACTGTGCACGTGGCTCGTCTCCGAACTCAAACTGTACTGCAGGCTGGAGGAGGACGTCCACGCCACCAACTGTGAGTGTTCTACCAGGGCCTGTGTGTGTGCGTGTGTGTGTGTGTGTGTGTGCGTGTGCGTGTGTGTGTGTGCGCTTTATATTCACTTAATCACATCAACTTGATTCGTAGCTTTAATGATCAAACATCTTCCCGTTCAGTCAGGAGCTTTTCTAAGTGTCTTTGTGTCTTTGTGTGTGTGTGTGTGCGTGTGTGTGTGTGTATGTGTCTGTGTGTGTGTGTGCGCGTGTGTGTGCGCGCAGGTCCAAGCGAGGCTGACGGTTTCCAGTTAGAGATGAGCGGTTTGCTAACAGAGTTAGCGTGTCCGTACTCCTGTCTCACACGCGGAGACGTCACACACCGTCTGCTGAACGCCAACAACTGTCAACTACTGCTCAGTGAGACACACACACACACACACACACACACACCACATCAAATATAAAAACAAATATGAATATGCAAAAGCATCCACACACACACACACACACACACACGGATACATAGAGACACACACACACAAATAGATAGAGACACACACAGAAAGACACACACACGAATACATAGAGAGAGAGACACACACACACACAAAAATACATAGAGACACACACAGAAAGACACACACATATGAATACATAGAGACACACACACACACACACATATACGAATACATAGAGACACACACACACACACACACACACTTCTATGTGCACTATAGATGATTATTTTATTAGAAACACAGATCTATATCGGGGGAAAATGTGTCTCAGCTTTTGATCTTTTTGGTTTTAGAGTTAAATAGAATTTGATTTGCAGAATTCTGTCGTGTAAAAACTGCATCACGCCGCCTCGTGCTCTGGTATAACATATAGATATAACAATAATAATAATGATAATAATAATAATAATAATGATAACAATAATAATAATAATAATGATGAATGATTCAATCACTGAAAATGTATTGATGTAGCATAAAAACACCAAAGTGCTTTACAAAACTAACTTTGTGATGATCTTAAAGACCTTGGAGCTCAGACGCTGGTGGAGATGATGAGATGATTTTCTGAGATGTTGTATGATCGTGTGGTGTGTGTTTAGCGTTCCTGATCTCGGAGCTGGAAGCTGCTCGGATGGTGATGGTGAACGCTCCACAGAGGAAAGCTCAGGACGCAGGAGGAACCGTCGGCTGCAGCGAGCTCTTCCTGGAGCTGAAGGGCATCTGTGTGGCGCTGGGCATGTCCAAACCTCCATCCAACATCACCATGTTCCAGTTCTTCAGCGGCATCGAGAAAAAAGTACACGCTTTTACCTTTTACACACACACACACACACACACACACACACACACACACACGAGAAGGCAGATGTAGAGAGCTTTACTTTGGAGGAATGATTATTTTTCTATTAACACCAACATATTTATTTTTTCATATTTATTTATTTTTTTTTGTCTTAGAGCTACATCATGCTAAAAAAAATTCATTATATTTTAACTATTTTTTACGAGTTATTTGTGATGTTTTTAATTAAATATTTTAATAATATTTTATCCTAGTGAAATGTGTTTTTTTTAGTGAAATTCCACATCTTACTGAAATTTATTTATTTAGTTAGTTAGTTAGTTAGTTATGATCTAAATGTCATTTTTTTTATTTTAGTAAAATTTTCATTTTAAATATTTAGAAATCTTTTTGTGAAATTTTACTGAAGTTTTCATTATAATGTTGTGAAACTTCCATTTTAGAATTTTTTTAATTTCTCCGTATTTTTTTTTTTTGTGAAATTTTGTTTATATTTTACTGAAGATTTCATAATAATTTATTGAAATTTCCATTTTTTAATTATTTAATTTTCATTATATTTTTCTGGTGAAATTTTGTATATTTTAGTAAAAATTTTATTTATGGTTTTGTGAAATTTTCTTTATATTTTACTGAAATTTTTCATAATAATTTAGTAAAATTTCCATTTTTTTAAATTGTTTAATTTCCATTATATATTTTTGGTGAAATTTTATATATTTCAGTAAAAATTTTATATATTTTTTAGTGAAATTTTCGTTCGTTAGTTTTTTTGTGGAATTTCAGTTATAATTTAGTGAAATTTTTGTTCTATTTCAGTAAAATTTCTCGTAGTGAGCCCGTAGCTCCGCCCCCTGCGTGTACACTGATATTATGACGTGTGTGTGGTTTGTATTTTCTCTCCTCAGCTGAAGGAAGCGTTATCTAAAGTTCCTCCCCGTCACGTCGGTGGTCCTCTGATGAACAAAACCCTCGGCCCGCTTCACTGGGTGAGTTTAATACCCCAATGCCCCGGGGTTGGGGGTTTTATTTTTGTTTTTTTATATTTGTATGGTTTTAATGGACTGTTATTTTCTTTCTTTTTTTTTCCCAGGAGAAAATCGAAGCTATTAACCAGGCTCTTGTGAACGAGTACGAGGTGAGGAGGAAAATGTTACTGAAGCGTCTGGACGTGACGGTTCAGTCCTTCGGCTGGTCGGACAGAGCCAAGGTGGGTTTACTGTCCGATTTACTGTCCGAGTCTTCAGCGTATCTGTCTGATTCTTCACACACTTTCATCCCTGTGAATCTTGAAGGAAAAAAACTCTCTCAAAATCACTTTTCACGCTGGAAACGGTTTAATTCATTAATTAGTAATTTAGTTAATTAGAGTAGTAATAATTTATAGTAACTCAACGTTAGGGTCTGAAAGTGAATATTTCTATTTTATTTTAGTGACTAGAATTTTTTATATTTAGTGAAATTTGTATTATATATTTTTATTTGAGTTTTAATGAAATTTACATTTTATAATTTTTTATTTGAGTTTTAGTGAAATTTGCTTTATATAATTTTTTTCTTTGAGTTTTAGTGAAATTTACTTTATATATTTTTTTCTTTATATTTTAGTGAAATTTACATTATATTCTGATAGTCTAATGGAACTTCCATTATATTTTTTGTATTTTTTATTCTTTGTATTTTCATAAAATTGTCATTATATTTTGGTGAATATTTCTTTATATTTTTGTAGAATTTACATTACAATTCTACATATAATTCTACATTATTATATGAACAGTAGCAAAGCTCTGAAAGTGAAAACACTGAATATTTATATTTTTGATCGTTTATAGTAACAGTCATTTACGCCACATCACAAATTATCTCTTTAATTGGGAAAGATTATAATAAATTAGGAAATAATTTAATAAATCTTCTGTGCCAGAAATTATTTATATTTCAACCTAATTTTGCTTTTTAAAAATTTCTGTCCCTTCATTAATAGAATTTGTTAATTGTTGAAATTACTAAGTAGCTTAAATTGTGTCATCTGAAATATATTTTTTTTACAGGTTAATAACATATTTAAATAGATGTTTTTACTGTAACAACAAAAATAGGGTTTATAAATATTTAAATGATCATGAATTAATTTAATTTTTGTATAATGAACAGTTTTTGGTATAAAAATGATTCCTTTATAGATAAATAATTATTTATCCTGAAAACACACAATTTAAAATAATATTTTCACATATTTGTTATAATTTCACCGAATTACAGCTTCATCAGGAAGGACACAATAAAAATATTCTGTTCTCATGTGAAATTCACTTTGCCTTTACTTCATTTACTGCTGCTCATCATTCCTGGTTTCCGTGGTAACCAGGAAGCAATTTTATTTAATGGCAGAATTGTTGGTTGTGGTGGAAATGACCGCGCTGCCGAGGGACGGATGTATTCTGTGTAAAATAGACTGAAAGAATGATTCACACGTTGAATATTGAAAAAGTCTACATTTATTTCAGTGAATAAAAATATAAAAAAATATGTTAAAAAACAAGATTTTAAGATGAAAAGATGGGTCCGGGTGAATAAAATCACATTTATAAAGTAGCAAAAAGTAAGTGGTGAAAAGTCTCCAAGTCTGTTTTATTGAGAACTTCATGAAATGAAAAAAGAAGAAAAATTAAATTTTATTTTGTTATTTTATTAAAAATACATCATGAAGTATATATACATACACAACATAAAGAGCAAAATGTCAAAGCTATAAATGATTATTGTAGTAAATATAATAATAGTTATCTAAGGTGTTATGTTTTTTTAAAGGTATGCTGAAATAATAAGGTTTGAACTTCTTATTTTCGACATTGTACATGGTGTGAATATTGTTGCTGTTGCTATAGTTACCACACGACAAATGCAAGCGATTTCTTTCTCATCTGCTTTTTCTTCCACATTTTCACGCAGTCAGTATCATATTATGTCACTTTTTTTTCTTAGAGCCAGACTGAGAAGTTGGCCAAAGTGTATCAGCCCCTGCGTTCAGCGCTCGGCTTTAAGAGCAGAGTGTGCGTCGCTCACCTTCTCGCCGCCCGAGAGGATTTATCCAAAATCCTGCGCACGAGCAGCGGCCAGACCCGAGAAAAAACCTCCTGCGCCATCAACAAGGTAAACGCCGACATTTAAAGTTTATATTGTACAGTACAAAGTGAAAGGTCAAATCCTATTACATCACAACACTGCTGAATGAATTCTGGCATGTGATTGGTCAGAAGGTGTTGATTAATTCTCTATAACAGCAGCTCTGACAGTAGCGCAGGTTTATATTAATGCGCTCGTTCTGATACGTTATCGTTGCCGTAGTAACAGCTCATAAACAGGGACGTGTACAGCGGACGCTCCATTAAAAAACCTTTAAATTTGGTGAAGTTTTCTCCAGAGTAAGGAGACGTTTATGTAACATTTATGGAAGGAGTCTCCAGTGTCAGCGCTTTGTAACAGTCAGAGGTAAAGCTGTAACTTTAAGTTTTCTGACATCTTCAGGACAGAGGAGTTTACGCTTCTTTGCGGTTTCTCGGTAACACGCGTAACAAACTGCGTTTTTTTTTTTTTTTTGTCCTATTAACTTCAAGAGAGAAAAAAGAGAGGCTGTTTATAGCTGCTATAACATAAGTGAGAATATTCAATGTAACTAAAAATGGATAAAAAGTATGACATCATTGATAGAACATTGTAATCTTTGGTAAGTTGCTGTGATATAAAAGAACTAAAACACTTTCTGTTATAGGAAATAACTAAATCTGCTTCATCACACCATCCCGTCACTGATTAGTTTCCTATTAAAAAAAAAAAACAAACACTACGTTGTGTTTTATTATTTGTTTATTAATGTTCGGTTTTTTGAAAATGGAGCTATAGACGCGACTCATTAGGGGTCCAAGCATTTATAGATGAGCGTATTCATGGTGTCGATATCAGGTGTCCCGTTCATGATGCAACAAAATGGCTGAAAGTCTTAATTTATCCTTTAGTGTACTTTATATCCTCTCGTTTGATGGATTAAGATCCTTCTACTCATCCCAAGTTTTTCAGACGCTTCTCAGAAGCAGTTTTGAAGAAGCATAAACCAGGATTTCCCTTTTAGCAAGTTTAATGGGTTGTTTTGAATTTGTTCTGTGGCTAGCTATGTAGTTTATGCCTCTATATCACACTAGTCAGGAGAAAACCATGGCAACCGGCGGAAAACTCAAAGGAACACCCACTAGCAACATAAAAATGTTTGAGCGATGCGATGCGAAAGATTGGTGCCGGTGTGAACGCAGGATTCGATTCGTCGTTGAAGAGAACATCAACTGTATGTGTGTTACCAAAAACTCAGGATATCTGGCTTGATTTCAACTATCTTAACTCTGATTCCGACAGGTTTTGATGGGACGTGTTCCAGATCGTGGTGGAAGACCGAACGAAATCGAGCCACCTCCTCCAGAGATGCCAACGTGGCAGAAACGCCAAGATGGACCGACAGGGGGCGGCGGAGGGCGAGGGGGAGGCAGGGGTGGCTACGATCAGCACCAAGGAGGACGAGGAGCGGGTGGAAGAGGGGATAGAGGGGGTAAAGTACAAGGAGGCTGGTCAGATGGTGGGAATCAGGGTCATTATCAAGAGGGAGGAAGAGGAGGGTACCGTGGAGGCTACCAAGGTGGGCAACAAGGGCAAGGAGGACCAGGATATCCTGGAGGAGGATATCAAGGCGGGCACCAAGGTCAAGGATACCAAGGTGGAGGGGGGCATCAAGGTCAAGGTTACCAAGGTCGAGGGGGTCATCAAAGTCAAGGATACCAAAGTGGAGGGTACCAAGGAGGGCATCAAGGGCAAGGATACCAAGGTGGAGGGTATCAAGGGGGTAACCAAGGGCAGGGATACTCTGGTGGAGGTTACCAAGGGGGTCAACAAGGTCAAGAAGGTGGTAACAAAGGTCACTACCAAGATGGAGGGCGACAACAGGAGCGAGGAGGAGGTAGAGGGGGTCGTGGAGGGAGAGGACGAGGAGGACGAGGTGGGCAAAGCGGGGGCTGGGGTGGTAGAGGGGGGCAGAATTTTAACCAAGGAGGGCAATTTGAGCAGTTCTTCCAACATGGCGGGCATCAGTATAACCAGGCGGGGTTCGGGCAGGGGTTTTACTCCAGCTGAGTTAGCGAGAGATCATTGGGAAATGACATTTAGAACAAGAATCGATTCAAGATCTTACAAAGATGGATGGCTTTGATTTATTTTTGAGAATGAAATCAGTTATAAAGAAACAGTGGTTAATTTTCTTGTTCTTCTGCTAACAGATAAGCTAACTGCTTAGCTTAGCTAAGTCCAGTATTCTATACGACCTTTGGGACGTGTAAGACACGGATATTATATCGGTTATTTTTTTGTTTTCGGAGAAGCCTTAACTTGATGTGGTTCCCACAAAAATCAGTAGTGTTAATAGCATTATTTATTGCCAGCCCTTGACAGCTGATTTTGTTTCACCCCTTTTAGCACACCATAACTCACGACAACTCGACATACTGTTATTGAAATTACTTGATGATTAAATTGACTGCATTGTAGTGTTTTTTCCATTTTTGCTTTAAACATTTGTTTACAAATATTGGATGATAACCTCACAGAGGTGGAGAGATGTTTCTTCATCCAGTGCATGAGTATTACTTTCCGTTTGAGTGGGGAAAGGGGGGTTCAGTTAAAGA
Source organism: Pangasianodon gigas (assembly GCA_022758105.1). Lineage (NCBI taxonomy): Eukaryota > Metazoa > Chordata > Actinopteri > Siluriformes > Pangasiidae > Pangasianodon > Pangasianodon gigas. The sequence goes on along the minus strand of CM040463.1, from coordinate 876,867 downwards.
ATTCCCAAATTAGTTCGTTTGAGGAATTGCTTTTGAAAAAGTGTTTTGAATGTGTGTGAAAACTGACAGCAATAAAGAAGAGTATGGTATGTATGTGTCTCGGAGTATTTTATTTCAGGTTAGCACATGATTAGAGCATCAGGTTCCTGATCCATTTTGTATCAACTTAATGTTCACATTCTGGAGCAGGTTTTCTTCACGGACCTCTGTCTACATGGCTACTTTGATCCTTCCCTCAATTATGACCAGTCTACCAATCCCTGCTGCTGAGAAGCAACCCCATAACATGATGCTGCCACCACCATGCTTTACCGTAGGGATGGAATTAGTCATTGGATGAGCAGTACCTGGTTTTTGCCTAATTTAGTACTTAGAGTTCAGCCTACTGTATGTAAGTATGTGTATATCTCACTTACTGTTATGCCCCAGTGTAGGGTTATGACTATATTTTGTTTACTAACTACTACATACTCATTACATGAGGGGCAGCAGCAATCAGACATCCCAGTTCACCACAACTCTCTATGCCTGTGAACCCTCCAGATCTGCTCCTTTACCTAAGAAAAAAAAACTATTCACAAAAGGCTTAAACACTGAGACTGTGTCTGAGCTCCGAACACTAATTGGAAGGCTGCTCACTTGTGCACCTGCTCATTTATGCAGTTAATCAAATTTATCAGTGCAAATTGCTGATCTCCTTTCAGCCACAACAGTCGCTAGAGTTTACACAGAATGGTGCAAAAAAACAAAAAACATTGAGTGAGTGACAGTTCTGTGGGTGGAAACTCCTCGTTGATGAGAGAGATCAGAGGAAAATGGCTAGATTGGTCTGAGCTGCCAGGAAGGATATAGTAACTCATAATCACTCTTTACAACCGTGGTGAGCAGAAAAGCATCTCAGCATGCTCAAAACATTGAAATTTGAGGTGGATTAGCTACAAAAGCAGAAGACCACATCAGGTTCCACTGCTGTCAGCATAGTAGATAAAGTAAGTATAGTGTAGTACAGTGTAGTGTAGTACGGCATAGTAGATAAAGTAAGTATAGTGTAGTACAGTGTAGTGTAGTACGGCATAGTAGATAAAGTAAGTATAGTGTAGTACAGTGTAGTGTAGTACGGCATAGTAGATTAAATATACTGTACTGCACTATAGCATGTAGTAGAGATACAGTATAGTATAGTATATGTATAGTATTTGAAATTAGAGGCTCAGATGTCAGTTCTGGAGTGTGATATTATAAAACTAAGTGCACTCCTGTGTTAGTGTTGGCCGTCCTAAAGTATGGTGTAAATTGGAGAAAATCGGACAATGTTCCATTTTTTGCCCAAAAAAACACATTCTCAGATCTTCACTAAATTCACACTATAGATTAAAATGGTCAAGGCTAATGCAGGAGTGCAGTTACCTTTGTCCTAACACACTCCAAGCCTGAGATATAATTCATTTAATATTATAAAATAGCTATAGTACAGTATAGTATAGTATTGATCCTGACCCCTTCTGCTCTCCAGACCATCCTGATGCCCCACTTCTGGTTGGAGTTCTCATCACTTTGAAATCACTGGCTGCTGCTGAGGATGACCCACATGGACAGCCTGAAGATCTGAGGATAGTACCACTTAGAAACCATGAAGATGGCTTTGGACTTCAACTGATATGAACAGTTTTGCTAAGATGGCGTAGGACTACAATTGCTATGAAAGATTTAGGACTGCAATTCCCACAAACAGTTTTGCACTCAAGTCTCCACCAGTGAACAGTTGACAACTTCAACAAAATAGACTTAATGACAAAACTATAATTTCCTCACAACGTCACCTCTGGCTTGCTCATTAGAGATTAATTCATACATTTAAAATTTATATCCTGAATGTATATATTTCTGTAAAGCTGCTTTGTGACAATGTCCATTGTTAAAAGCGCTATCCAAATAAAATTGAATTGAGTTGAATATAGTATAGTACTATATTAGAAATGAGAGGCTCAGATCTCATCTCTGGAGTGTGATAGGACGAAACTAAGTGCACTCCTGTGTTAGTATTGAGCGTCCTAACACACAGTGTGAATTTTGTGAAAATCAGTGAATGTTCGATTTTTTACCCAAAAAAACACAAAGGCTAACCCCTTACCATTTTTGGGGTGAAAACTTTGACGTTCTCAGATCTTCACTAAATTCACACTGTGCGTTATGGAGGTCAATACTAACACAGGAGTGCACTTAGTTTCATCCTAGCATACTCCAAACCTGAGATATAGTATAGTATAACACAGTGTAGTGTACTGTAGCATAGGAGAAAAAATAACTACAGTATAGTACAGTATAGTAGATAAAACAGGTATATTTCTATCCAAACTCATGCACTGCATGTGCACTTTAATTGATATAAACCAGTAAATGTTTAAATTTGTGCGTCTCAAACCTGTATAGTTTATTGAGTGTGTTATAATGGAAATGAGAGGCTCAGATCTCATCTCTAGAGTGTGATAGGACGAAACTAAGTGCACTCCTGTGTTAGTATTGAGCGTCCTAACACACAGAGTGAATTTTGTGAAAATCGGAGAACGTTCGATTTTTTACCCAAAAAACACAAAGGCTAACCCCTTACCATTTTTTAGGCAAAAAAATCTGACATTCTCAAATCTTCACCAAATTCACACTGTCCATTAAAGTGGTCAAGACTAACACAGGAGTGCACTTAGTTTTGTCCTAACACACACCAAACCTGAGATATAAAATACTTAATATAATATGATATAATACAGTATAGTACAGTACAGTATAGTAGATAAAATAGGCGTATTTCCAGACAAACTCATGTACTGCACGTGTACTTTGATATAAACCAGTAAATGTTTAACCCTTTCTCGCAGTACACTGGCGGTCCATACTGCTGGTGGAAGGGAAATCGACTCATCAGACATTTTCAATCAGCATAAACAACATAATTTTTTTATTGTCACAAGCCTCTTAAAAGATTAGTCAGGACACTGTTGGGTTTCTGTATGTAGAGTATCATGACGCTGTGTTTAGCTGTTTGTGAGCAGGGCGATGGGAAAGGGGAGGGGCGTGAGCCTCCTACTGGGCAAATAATTCACCCCTCTCCACAATAACACTGGTACAGAGACAAAACAGACAACATAACTAAAGCTTTTTTGAGAGTAAAGCACTGTATACAACTGCAACAATAAAAGTATAACATTTAAACCTAGTAGGCTCCATAAAAAAAAAAAAAAGAAAAGAAATACTTAGGAAACATTCTAAGTAAATTCTTAAAGCCCTGAGTGTCTGCTTTTATATGAGCCATTAATCACTACTGTGGAGCGTGACAGCAAAAATAAACGCAATGCTGAACACGATCAAACCCAAAACAGGCGCAAATTCCACTTTTAGCCTCGTAAAAAGAGTTAAATTTGTGTGTCCTGAACATATATTTTATTGAGTGTACTATATTGGAAATGAGAGGCTCAGATCTCAGTTTTGGAGTGTGATAAATGAAACTAAGTGCACTCCTGTGTTAGTGTTGATTGTTGTAACACATGGTGTGAATTTGGTAAAAATTTGAGAACGGTCAATTTTTTGTTCAAACAACCACAAAGGCTAACCCCTTACCATTTTTTAGGCAAAAAATCTGACATTCTCAAATTTTCACAAAATTCACACTGTGCATTAAAGTGGTCAAGACTAAAGCAGGAGTGCACTTACTTTTGTCCTAACACACACCAAACCTGAGATATAATACAATATAATACAATATAATACATTATAATACTGTATAATACAGTGTAGTATAGTATAGCACATTAGATAAAATAGCTACAGTACAATATATTACAGTATAGTAGATAAAACAGGTATATTTCTATCCAAATTCATGCACTGCATATGTACTTTAACTGATATAAACCAGTAAATGTTTATATCAGTTAAAGTACATGTTGCGTCTCAAACCTGTATATTTTATTGTGTGTTATAATATAATGGAAATGAGAGGCTCAGATCTCATCTCTGGAGTGTGATAGGACGAAACTAAGTGCACTCCTGTGTTAGTATTGAGCGTCCTAACACACAGAGTGAATTTGGTGAAAATCGGAGAATGTTCGATTTTTTACCCAAAAAAACACAAAGGCACTTAGTTTTTTGGGGTGAAAAATCTGACGTTCTCAAATCTTCACTAAACTCACACTGTAGATTAGGGAGGTCAAGACTAACACAGGAGTGCACTTAGTTTTGTCCTAACACACTCCAAAGTTGAGGTATAGCATATCATAGTAGATAAAATATGGTAAAGTATGGCACATTATAGTACATCCAGTATGCTATAGAATATCATTGTACTCTACTGTACTTTCACTGATATCAACCTGTAAATAGTACCACAAAGTAACGCACACAAACCATAAAGAATGCTGAGGATGTTCTTCCTTGGACTACAATCACTAAGAACAGTTTGCACTCAAGTCTCCATCATTAATAACTTCAGTTCAATAAAAGAGACTTCATGTTATAACTATAATGAATTCAGAAATGATGCTCATACACTCATAAGTTCCTCCTCACACAACTGCACTATTTGTCCATGTAGTACACAGTTATAAAGGGAATGATTTATAATCGCTCTATCCGTGTCACCCAGATGAGGATGGGTTCCCTTCTGAGTCTGGTTCCTCTCAACGTTTCTTCCTCATGTCGTCTCACCACCAGTTTTTCCTCTGACTCGCTCATTAGAGCTGACTTCATATAAAATTTTATCTCCTGAATTTATTTATTTCTGTAAAGCTGCTTTGTGACAATGTCCACTGTTAAAAGCGCTAGACAAATAAAATTGAATTGAATTGAAATTAAATGTCTACACGTGTGTGTCCCAAACCAGTATATTGTATTTATTGTAACATATTTCTACATACATTCACACATACATACACACATATACACATACAGTACATACATATGTACATACACTACACACATCCATCCATCTATCCATCCATCCATCCATCCATCCATCCATTCATCCACCCATATATACATACACATATATATACATACACATATACATACATTCACATATACATACATTTACAGTTTAAGTTGAAGATAAAATGTTCTAAGTTGATGTGTGTGTGTGTGTGTGTGTGTGTGTTTGTATGTATGTATGTATGTGTTTTGTGAGTCCACCTGAATATGCAGGTGATGTGAGGGCGGATGGACTTTGAAAGTCTCAGCGTTGCCATGACGACTGATTAACTCCATCATTCAGTGCTTAGCAACAGTGACCAGAAAAACATCTGTCGTGAAACACTGAACATGATGAACAACGATAAGAGCAGCTTCATGATCTCTCTCTCTCTCTCTCTCTCTCTCTCTCTCACACACACACACACACACACACACAGAAAGAAAGAAAGACAGAAAGAAACACACATACACTGAAACACACTGAAATCTCCACTCAGAAACCGAACAGCAGATTTGTTGTAAGAGTAAAAGATTAAAATCTGATTATTTACTCTGTTTTTGTGATTAATTCTCTCACACGGTTTAACTCCACTCGTCCCTTTAGAGTGAAGCGTCACATCAAATTCAATCCAAAGTTCTTCTTTTTTTTCTTTTCTTTAATTAAATGCTACATGTACAGAAAAAACATTTATATATATTTATATGCATAACAAGACATCCAGATAAATACAAATTTAGAAATATAAATACAAAGGGTTATATTTCAAATTTTAAAAAGACAGCCTTTCAAATTTTTACTTTTCATTCATTTTTAACTCTTTAGCAACTAAACTCGTATATATCGAGACTCACCCATAAAGACCTTTTGCTTTTTTAAAATCATGAGATTCACCATGAAGTTAACAAGTATATGTTTTCATTCAAAGTATATAAAAACATCTTTGCAGGTTATATCAAAAATATGTCCAGATTTCTGTTGAACTTATACGGATAAATCTTCCCAAAAATCTTTTGGAATGGCAACAATATATATATATATAAAAAAAAAAAGATGTATTATTTTTTCTGGCTGCTCTGAACAAAATGAACAACCTTCATCAATGTCTGAACATTATGATAAAGTATAATTACAAACATATATGTTATGAAGAATTTTTAAATGCATTTCCTAAATCTTGTTAGTTATAGAGAAATGAAAAGGGAGTAACTAAGCTTGATTCCGTGTAATCTCCAGGAAACAAAACATCAAATTCCAAAATTTATTAAACATTTATTCCAGAAGAATTTTCCTCGGGGTTTAATAGATCTATTCCTATATCTAATAAGTTTATTTCTGCACTTTTAACTATTAATATCTACTCCATTAATATGAAGTACAGGTTCAGTTTTGCAGACATTAAGAGATGGCATATTGTAATCTCTTAATTTAAGACATTTCAGGTTGGTTAAACTTAGAAATGAAAGTTCACCTGCTGCCTTAAAAATGCGAGTAAAGTCACCCTGAAGATAAGCTTCGTTTCAACTCAACGTCAAGTCAAGACAATGGATTACTTTAAGTTTAAATTTTGAAAACTTATAAACTTGAGTTCAATTCCTAAAACTTGTAAATTGGAGTTAAAGAGAAGAAACACGTTCACATAACTTAATGGAGCTGTCATATTTTACAGTGATTTAATTTAATAGAAATGACCAATTAACTCATAAAGTCTCCACAAAGAAGCAGCTGATGTGACTGATCTAAAAGATCAACTAAAAGTATATATTCCTCTATCTTTCCAACTTCGTTAATAAAAAATTGATAAACCAACAGGCGATTTTCTAATTGAAGTCACATGATAACAACAAAAAAAAACACAAGCCTCCAACCTTCTTAAAAATATTATACAGTATAAAGAACCACACTGAGTCTGAGTAAACAACTTCTGATCCATTTCACTTTAAAAGTGTAATTTAAATTTTAAAAAAAAGAAAAATCCAAATGTTCGAAACCAACTTCATTTCTCAGACCTAGAAGAACGTGCTTTCTTTCTTTCCTTTCTTGATGATGCTTATTCCTCCAAACAAATTTAACACATACATCTTTTTTTTTTTTTTTTTTAAATCTTGAACAAAAAGAGACAATGCCTGATAAGCAAATCTAGATATCCCTTCTGCTTCTGCCAATAATAGTCAAATCTCTCCGCAAACAATTATTGAAAGTAGCTTAAGCTTTTTGAATTTAGGAGAAAAATTTAGATCTTTCCTCTCAGCTATATCTTTAGTAATAATTTGTCTTATTTTTAACTGGAATATTCCACAGAACATTTAATTTTGATTCATAAAGGCACATTATTTCTCATTTAGTTACATTAAACTTCAGAGAACGTATGTTCTAGTCGCAGATAATTGTTCTTTATCTTTTGAAAAGAGAACAGCATCATCTGTAAGCTGAGTTAATCTAATTTATTTGTTAAAAACGGTAATCCTGTGAATAGTTGGGGAATTCAAAACTTTCTTTATAGAAAGAAATTCCACTACAATCAGAAATAAGAAGGGGGAGATTAAGCAATGGGAATCTTTTAGAAATCTTTATTGGGATATAAATGAATAGAGCTGTTAATATCTCTATAGAACATTTCAATTATAGAAATAAATCTATCACCAAAAACCAAAAGTATTAAATGCATTATATATAAACTGATGCTCATCGTATCAAAAGCTTTGTGGAAATCTACAAAACACGATCAGTGCCTCAGATTCCACCAAATTCCAACAGTCTAACAACACTTAGTAAGTGAAAATATCCTGAATATAGTCAAATAAACCAAAGCTAAGATCATCTCTTTGTGGACATTATTACTCATTTTAAGCTTGTAGTTTTCTTATTCTATTGGGAGATAATTTTTCTTTTTAGAAATAAATGCTTAAAATGAGTAAAATTATCTGCTAATAGAACAAGACTATTTCTTAAAATGAGTACAAATGGCCCAAAATAGGTTCAATAATATATTATATTTGGTTTATTGTAATATTATAATAGGAAATACTAGCTAAATGTGACTATATTCAAAATATTTCAAGATATTTTCAAGATATTTGATATTATTCAAGATATATATTTGATAAAATGTCATTTTTTGCAGTGAAATCTAAAATTAGTCAACAATCACTAATTATTTCATCTAAACCTTTTTTTTAAGTGATTTTGCATATACTTAAGATAATAATCTATAGTCTGTGTTTAATAATATTATAAGGCGCCAATTATCCAATATCGAATTCTCTTTATCAGGTTTAGGTGGTAAAGTTATTAATCCTTGTTTCATGGATATTGATATTTCTTTCGATTCAGTACATTCCTTGTACATTTCAAATAAGAGATTTTCAATAACGTCCCAAAAGCAAAAATAAAACTGCACTGAAAGTCCTTCTGTACCTGGCGCTTTATTTTTCACTGAAAGAATAGCTTTAACCATCTCGTGTTTCATCTCTTAGTTCTTCATCACAAAGATCTTTAAATTGAGTAGAAATAGATGAGACAGATTGTTTAATTGACATTAAAAAAAAAACAGAACATCTGTCCAAAGTTATTCAATTCAATTCAATTCAGTTTTATTTGTATAGCGCTTTTAACAATGGACATTGTCACAAAGCAGCTTTACAGAAATAAATGGATTCACAAAAAAAGATATATAGTAAATATGTGAATTTATCCCTAATGAGCGAGCCAGAGGTGATGGTGGTGAGGAAAAACTCCCTGAGACGACATGAGGAAGAAACCTTGAGAGGAACCAGGCTCAAAAGGGAACCCATCCTCATCTGGGTGCAACGGATAATGCGATTATAAATCATTCCCTTCTATTATTGTGTACTATAAGGACAAATAGTGCAATTGTGCAACCAATAAATTCATCACAGTTTTTGCAAGAAGTCCGGCTGGTTAAAATCTATCCACTGTCCACTGATGGAGTCCTGAGTACGAAGCTGCTCGTGGCAACTGCAGCCCCAAAGCCACTACAGCAATCGCAGTCCCAA